>PITA01024205.1:0-26682 GCA_004023965.1 Spilogale gracilis
TTATGCTTTATTTTTTTTTTTTTTTTTTTTTTTTTTTTTTTTTTTTTTTTTTTTTTTTTTTTTTTTTTTTTTTTTTTTTTTTTTTTTTTTTTTTTTTTTTTTTTTTTTTTTTTTTTTTTTTTTTTTTTTTTTTTTTTTTTTTTTTTTTTTTTTTTTTTTTTTTTTTTTTTTTTTTTTTTTTTTTTTTTTTTTTTTTTTTATTTTTTTTTAAAGATTTTATTTATTTGACAGAGAGAAACACAGCCAGAGAGGGAACACAAGCAGGGGGAGTAAGAGAGGGAGAAGCAGGCTTCCTGCCGAGCAGGAAGCCCGATGTGGGGCTCGATCCCGGGTCTCCGGGATCATGACCTGAGCCGAAGGCAGTGGCTTAACCAACTGAGCCACCCAGGCGCCGCCTATCCTTATGCTTTAGACATGTCTTCCAAAACACTATATACAGGAATATGTATCATATCATATATAATCTAGGAAGAAAATCTTTGAGTTTTGATGCTGTTGTTGTTGTTTCCTGGAGACTTTAATCCACTTAAATTTGTGTAGGTTCTAATATTTTGGAGCTAAAAGACAGCCATCTCATTTTGTGCTTATATTTGCCCTAATAATATGTTTCTTTTTCTTTCCATTATTACCTTGTTTGGGACTTATTTGTTTTTAGTATTTATATTTTCCTTTTATTAGAGAGTTGTACACTTTCTATTCTTCTAGTATTTATTCTAAAAAAATACAACATACAGAATTTATAAAATTTTTAAAATTAATGAATAATTATGTTTATTACAGATGGTATAAAGACCTAGGAACACTTAACTCTATTTTCTCTCACCAACTTATTGGTTAACTTTGGTCGATGTTTTCATTCTTTTTTTCTTCTTTTTAATTTGGTAAGGCATAAATTATTATTGTTTCAAAATCAAGTACACTTATAATGGAATGCATATTTATAATTTGGTCCTTCCCTTTGAAAGGTTGCTGCAAAGCCCCCCCCCCCCACTCTCCCGGATGTAACTCCAACGTACAATGGTAGGGACCCAACACAAACTGCCACCCTTGGCAACCTGTCCAAAGCAACCCAAACTCCATTGTCTGAAGGTAGGGACCCAACCGAAACCGCCACCCATGGCAACCTGTCAAGCTTTCTTCCTGAAAAATGCACAAACACAGCTTGCATGATTGATGAAATGTATGATCGATGCGCGGGCTTTGCTGTAACGGACAATGTAGTTCTATGTAAGGCCACCCCCGAAAGAACTCGGGGCTCTCAGCTGCTGACCAGTTTGGGGTCAGGCTGTGAGCCCGAGCATGCTCGAATAAACCCCTTGCTTTTGTATGGAACTGGTCTCTCAGAGTCTTCCTTGACAGGTGTGGCGTTCCTAGGCTCCAAGCCGACCGCCCTCTTGGGTGGTCGACCCTTACATTTGGAGGTCCCACCGAGATCAGGAGCTAAGGACCCCTGCCCACCTGATCAGGATCTCGCTGACAAGACCTTTCTGGGTAAGTAGGCGCCTTCTTAGTGCGATCGCTAATCTGTTGCCGGCTTTAGGTTAGGGAATCTGGTTTCGGTGTGACTGTCGGATCGGGGAAGTGACCCAGGCGTAAGTCGAATCACTGTCCCTCCCGACCGTGGGGAACAGACGTGTTCCTGAACCACAGGTCACAGCCCCGGGGGACGTCCCGGTGGTGGTGGAGCTCCAGGGACGCCTGGAAATCTCCTTCTGGGTACGACTTAAGTCGGTCTGGTGTCTGGTGTCTGTCTCACTGTTATCTGTGTTCTTGAGTAGCCAGTTTTAAAATCTGTATTTTGTGCCTGTACAGGACCTGAATCTGTATTGGACCTCTGGTCCCGCCCTGGAATCTAATTTCAGGGTCGTCTGGGGGGCAAGGGGAGAGAACGAGTCTCTCTCCTCCCCGGGGAGAGCCTGGCCATCCGGCCGCTCCCATCTGACTTTGTATTTTCGATTTGCTACCGGTCTGGTGCCCCGCAGTTCGTCTTATGTGTTGTGTGTTTCCCTTGTCTACCTGAAGCGCGCCTGCCTGGGGCTGTTAACCCAGCCCATCTGATTAGCCGTGGAGCGGCCTGAAGCGCGCCTGTGAATTATGTTTCTGTGTTCTATGTTCCCAGCACCTGCGAATTGTGTTTCCTAACCTGTTTCACTTTCAGATTCACCCTGGCCAGCGAAAACAAAACAAAACAAAACAAAACTTAAAGTTCTCACCGGAAGGGACTGAACGTCCCTATCTGGAGGTACCTACCTGTGGGGGTTTGAGTCCCCCAGCCTAGGCAGTTAAAAGGGGGCTGATCACCCTCCATTGGTCTGGGGCACGCAGGAGGGGTGTCCAACCTGTCTGAATGTAAAAAGTGCCTGAGTGTGTGAGTGTGTCTGTATGGTTCCAACGCTTCGGCTACGGAGTCTGACTGGGCTGCACCCTGAGTCTCGCGGGACGTCATACGGCATAACGGTCATTTACCCCCACGGGGGTAACCTGGTCCAGGGTTTATACGGACAGACCTTAGCTAAGACGCCCCAAAGTTCCCGCGAGGGACGCGAGCAGGACAGCACCTGAGAGTGCCCCACCCTTTGTCTGTCTTTGTCTGCGACACCGTTCACAATGGGAGGAAAGCCCAGTGAACCCACTGTCCCAGATTGTGCACTTCTGGCCAGAGAGGCAGCAGCACTCTGAGCTGTCGGATGCTATACTGTGGCTGAGGGGCCCACTGACTGGTGGGAAGCTGCGCCTGGGGGCCCGGAGGCCAGCGGGAGCGAAACACCCTGCTGGGCTGCCGAGCCCGTGCCAGAGGTTCCTGGGGCCCCAGCAACTCCGCCCAGCATGAGCAGGAGGCTCTGGCGGGCAGCCCAACGGGGAAAACTAAATTCTGGTGTAACAGTTTACGATCGGTTACTCCTTAGTCTTAACTGAAAATTAAGATTTCTAAAAGGTGAAAAATTCTGCTGACTGCAACTAAAAATAAAAATAAGGAAAAAAACTCTGTATGTGGTAAAATAGGGTTTTAAAAAAATAAGATTAAAACTCTGCCTTCTCTTTGTTCAAAGGGCAAGGTTTTCTTCCATTGTTGGTCTGCTCTTGTTAAAAAGAGGTTAACAGTTGCTTTCTCTCTGCCTGCCAGGAGAAACCAGTTTCTGTGATTTACATCTAATCCTATTTAGGCTTGTGCTCTAAAACTGTAATGTTTTACCATGCTTCCCGAGATTTAAATCATGAATGAAGTCTTCTTAATTTATTAGGCCTTTTATATGGTTTACTAAGTAGCTTGGGAAATACTGTTAAACAAATGAAAAGTTTCGGGTTACATTTAAATGAGTGCTATAACTATTCTGGAGGTAATGTATCCTACCTAAAGTTTTAATGTACCAGTACAAGATCATCATTTAAATGTTCTGATTACTGAAATGTTTGTGTGTCAGAATAACTAAGCTTCCTTATCAGTCCTGTTGTGGTAACTCTCAAATTGGAACATTAGCAATGTCTGTTTCTGAAGTTGTGATTATCTTGCAAAATGAGTTTCATCTGCAAGGAAATTTCTGCAAAGGTAGGGAGAGTCTCCATTTCCACTGCCAGGCTCTGTTGGGGGGGACTCCGGGCCATTCTAAAAAGGCCCATAAGTTTATCTAAAATTAGTATGGTGATTCAAAGTAAAGATGAGTCCCCAAGGGCTTTTATAAAAAACTTGTTAAAGCCTATAAGATGTACAGCCCGATTAACCCTGAGGCACCCAAAAACCAGAGAGCAATTAACCTACTCTTTCCTATCCAGTCAGCCTCAGACAGAAGGAAAACTTGGCTAAATTAGTAAGCATAGCAGAAAAGGTAGTCAACAACAGGAAAAAATAGTTAAAAGTTTGGCAGTAATCGGGAGCCCAATTTTCATTGTTACTAAGGCCTATGGAAAAATTATCTAAGAAAAAAAACAAAAAAACAAAAAAAACTTGGGTACAAAGGGCAAATGAAACAAAAAGACTTTGAGACAACCCGCTGAGCAGATGCTTGTGACAGCAGGGGATAAACACCTCCTTTAAAATTCAGCCTCAAAACCAGAAAAGACAGAAAAGGGAGGCCTTCTCCAAGCCCTGCAGGTCGAATTTCCTGAAATCTGGAGAGCGGAAAAAGCCTTCTGGCCTGGCCAAGGGACGGCCTCCAGTACTGGTACAGTAAAAAGCGACAGTACTCCCTCCCCTGGGGAGCAAAACAAGGGATCAGAAGATATCCATCCGACTGTGCCTAACCCCTGTGCCCTACTCTCCCTCCTGGGCCCCAAGAGAACTGTGTCTACCATCCTAGATCTCCAGGATGTGTTTTCTGCATACCTCTGGCAAGGGAGTCTCAGCCCCTCTTTACTTTTGAGCGGTCTGACCCACAGGA
Source organism: Spilogale gracilis (assembly GCA_004023965.1). NCBI lineage: Eukaryota > Metazoa > Chordata > Mammalia > Carnivora > Mephitidae > Spilogale > Spilogale gracilis. Next base: position 4,377 of record PITA01024205.1, read on the forward strand.
AGGATTCCAGGGCCAGCTCATCTGGACACTTGCTACTACGGCCCTCCTGGTCAAGGACAAAGGCCCGAGTAACCGGGTGTCAGACCCTTCTCTTTAAGGGACTGAAAGTGACTTTCCGGCCCCGGTGGTGCTACAGAAAGGAGCAGCTACGTAGCCGATGGAAAAAGATATGCAGAGGCTGCGATCCTCTCCTGAGCAGGAGCTCTAAAAGGCAGCCCTGCCTCCAGAATATAGGCGCAAAAGGCGGACTTGATTGTGCTCACCGGGGCACTGCAGATGGCCAAGGGTAAGGCCGCCAACATCTACACGGACAGCAGGTATGCCTTCGCTACTCTCCATGTACTTGGGACTCTTTATAAAAAAAAAAAAAAGGAATTGGGCTAAAACCAGGACAGGAAAAATAGTTCTTCTTCGAGGACTGGGGGAAAAAAGCTAGTAAGCCAACTCCATCAGAGCACTCATTTAGGGACGTGCAAACTTGAAAAATTGTATGTAAACAGTTCCAGGTCTCCAAGCTAGGGCGTATGGCTCAGAATGTAATAAATAAATGTGCTCAATGTCAGGTAAAAACTGCAGGAAAAACCAGATGGAAAAAAAAAAGAGAGGGATAGGGAACCAGGAGTTTACAAAATTAAAACAGAAAAAATGTGGACACAAGTACATGTTAGTTTCTGTGGATACTTTTTTAGGCTGGAAAAAGGCTTTCTCCACCAAACACAAAATGGCAGGGATGATAGCCAAAAAGCTGCTAAAAAAAAAAATAATTCCTAGTTTGGGTTGCCTCTGGTGATCGGTCAGATAACGGCCCCGCATTTGTGAGTTCAGTCTCACAAGTGTTGGCCAAGGCCATGGGCACAAATTGGAAGTTACACTGTACCTACCTCCTCCAGAGTTCTGGACAAGTAAATAAAGAAACCAGACTCTAAGAAACCTTGACAAAGTTAATTCTAATTGAGACTGGCAATGGATGGGTGGATCTCCTTCTTTTCACCCTCCTTAGGACATGAAACACACCCTATGTAAATTTAGTCTGGGTGCATCACCACCAGGTGAAAAACTTAAAACCTCGTTGAAGGGGACATTTACTGTCATCCTGACCACCCCATGGCAATAAAAAAAGGCATCAGGACCTGGATTTACACATGCCACGACTAAGAAGCTGAGGACAAATCGTCCCCAGAGATGGATGCCACTGCCGATGGACCCTGCTGACCATGGACTGAAGCTAAAACTCAAAAGGGCTTGACTTTGTTGTCACTTTTATTGTTGCCTAATATGGAAGCTTCTGAGTCGCCTTCTATGTTTAAAGGTGACTATGAGCATTTTTCCGTCTGTGTAAAATTGGTTCTGATTGTAAACTTTTTTCTACCTTTACCTGGGTAATTGAAATTGGTCATGGCAAATTTTAATGGGTTTTTGGCTATTACTAAGTTTGGAGTATAAATCTAGAAAAGGTGCCAATAACTAAAAAGGGCTTACAAGTACTTGGCACCCGCAGACGGGGAATGATGGGCTTGCAGAACCGGTCTGACCCCTTATGTCTCACCAACACTGCTTAACCAAACTGACTTCTGTGTTCTAGTACATCTGTATCCCCGAATTATATACTATGATTCTCCCTCTTTTGAACAGCAAGTAAAGGACCTAACCCGCCGGTATAAAAAAAAAAAAAAAGGCCAGTCTTCCTGACCTTGGCCACACTCATGGGACTGAAAAGAGCAGCAAGTATAGCTGCAGCAAGATTAGGGAGTGCTGCCTATGTGCAGGGGTATCAACACATGGAACAGCTAAAGGCCGCTATAGCAGAGGATTTAAGGGGACTAGAGGCTTCTATCTCTGCATTAGAAACCTCCCTCACCTCCCTGTCAGAGGTTGTGCTTCAAAACGGAGAGGCCTTGACTTGGTTTTCATCAGGGACGGGGGATTATGTGCTGCCCTAAAGGAAAAATGTTGCTTCTATGCTGACCATCCTGGGGTAGTGCGTGACTCCATGGCCAAGCTTCGTAAGCGGCTGGAGAAACAAAAATAAAAAAGGGACGCCGGGGCCAGTTGGTTTAAAAATCAGTAGTCCCAATCCCCTTGGCTCACCACATTACTTTTGGCATTGGCAGGGCCCCCACTCTCCCGGACGTTATAAATCTGGAAACCCAACAGTACCAGGCACTGCGGACCACTAAGACCTCATAGATTTTAAGATTAAAATCAGTGCAAAAAGAAAAGGGAGGAATGAAAGGCTCCTGCAAAGGCCCCCCCCACTCTCCCAGATGTAACTCCAATGTACAATGGTAGGGACCCAACACAAACTGCCACCCTTGGCAACCTGTCCAAAGCAACCCAAACTCCATTGTCTGAAGGTAGGGACCCAACCGAAACCGCCACCCATGGCAACCTGTCAAGCTTTCTTCCTGAAAAATGCACAAACGCAGCTTGCATGATTGATGAAATGTATGATCGATGCGCGGGCTTTGCTGTAACGGACAATGTAGTTCTATATAAGGCCACCCCCGAAAGAACTCGGGGCTCTCAGCTGCTGACCGGTTTGGGGTCAGGCTGTGAGCCCGAGCATGCTCGAATAAACCCCTTGCTTTTGCATGGAACTGGTCTCTCAGAGTCTTCCTTGACAGGTGTGGCGTTCCTAGGCTCCAAGCCCGACCGACCGCCCTCTTGGGTGGTCGACCCTCTACACCTTCTTTTGTTGAGAAGAAAGCCTGCCTAAGGGCAGATGTGTATCATAACGACTGAAAACTCAGAACAGATGGTGAGAAAAGACTTAGATTAAACACCAGTTGCTTGGCCTAACTGAAAGAGCCAGATTCAAGGGGATGTCTGAGAGCCAATGGTCAAGGCAGAGCTCTGGCCAGAATTAGGTGAGAAGACAGAAGCCAGTAAGTCTAGCTGATGAGAGGAGCCAAATTTTAGGTGAGCTGTTGGGAAAAGAAGATTGGGGCCAGCAAGGGACAGATAAGACCCAACAAGCTGTCCTAACCACAAGTATAAAGCATCACAACCAGGAGACCTACAAATTGAAGCAATTGCCAGCACAATCTGGGAACATCTTACTTACCATTTACTGAATGGGGCATGAGCTCACAGATGTGGTAAATAAGGTCAGAGAGTTGGAGGCTGAAGAGAAGTAGGGGTCACCAGTAAGAGCGGATCTTAGTGCATCTGTTGACACTTTTATTCAAAGTACTGATTTCTTTTTTTTTTTTTTTTTTTTAAAGATTTTATTTATTTTACAGAAAGAAACACAGCCAGAGAGGGGACACAAGCAGGGGGAGTGAGAGAAGGAGAAGCAGGCTTCCCGCCAAGCAGGGAGCCCGATGTGGGACTCGATCCCAGGTCTCCGGGATCATGACCTGAGCCGAAGGCAGTTGCTTAACCAACTGAGCCACCCAGGCGCCCCCAAAGTACTGATTTCTGGAACATAGCATAATGCTCAGCACTTAACAGGCATTCAATAGATAAATTTCTGTTGACTTATTTACTAACCCTTTAAATAAATGGGACCATGCCAGCCTTTAGAATGATAAAAACATGAATTGTGTCTGTTTTCTAATCTCAGGGCACTTATATTTAGGGGCTGAAATCAACATTTAATTAAAATGTAAAGCAGGATGACATAACGATAAGCAGAGTTTTAAATGCCTGCGTGGAGCCCTGAGTTCTATATGAGATTATGAGGGAAGGTTTTAGGGAGGAGGTGGCAGGCTTGTTTGGAGGATCAGCTAGAGGGCATCTTCATAACAATGACAGTTGCAGGGGTCTCACTGATATTCTGAACCTGTGCTTCCTGAGTTATTAGCACTGGAGGGCAGGGCAGGATTTGCTCTGAGCCCCAGGGGTGGGGGGAGTGCGGGGCGTGGGGAGTGTGGAGGGGGAGTTAAATCTGGTTTTCCAACCCTCCCCTTTCTTCCCCACCAGCCAACTTGGAGCACTGTTTGTCTCTGCTTCTTATGAGTTTCCTTCCCATCTTGTGATGCTTGTCACATTCTACCTCATATCCCAGAGGTACACATCCTGGGCCATTCTAAGGTTCTGAGACTAGGAAATGGACCAAGGCAGATTCTTGAGGAGGTCCAAAGCCCTTGAATGTCATGGGTATTCAGCACCAGATGGAGAGCCAGTGGTGAACTATACCACTTTCCAGTCCCAGGTCCAGACCCTAATGGAGTTTTCACAAGAACAAAGAAACCCAGTGATGGACACACTGTATAACGTCCACAATCTGTGTCCCAGGATCTCAGACTGCACACCTGATCTGACCCCCAAGATCTCAGACTGAGTCCCAGGATCTCAGACTGCACAACTGCTCTGACCCCCAAGGTCATTTAAATCCAGCAGCACAGTCAGCAGCCATCAGATTACTAGTGGGGACCCCTAGCTATCAAGCAGCAGGAGAAAACCTTTACCTGTGCCCCTTCACAACTGGCCACCTCCTCCATGAGGCCTTCCTGTGATAGCGCCTTTCTTTTCACATTTTTTTTAAAAAAATCTGTTTCACACCTTTCTGTCCTGCCATATAGTTACATATACTTATGTGTTGTCATGCTCAAAGACTGGAAGTCTCCAGGGTGAAACCATGTTACACATGTAACATTCCACAGTCTAATACATCAAGTACTGGTCAGACAGTAGGTCCGTCAACAAGTAGTTATGGTTGAGTGTTAAATGCCAGGACTGTGCTATACTCAGAGATGGTCTGTAGGAAGTAGTTTGAGCCTGAGATTTGACTAATGTACTAGTTTCCTATAGCTGCCATAGCAAAGTATGATAAGCTGGGTGACTTAAAAAGCAGAAATGTATCGTCTCATTGTTCTGGAGGCTGGAAGTCCAAATCAAGGTGTTGGTAGTGTTGGTTCCTTCTGAGGCTGTGAGGCAGAGTCTGTTCCAGGCCTCTGTGCTAGCTTCTGGTAGTGCCAGACATTCCCTGGCTTATAGATGCCTTTCTACCTATGTTTTCATTTGGATTTGTGATTAAGGCAATGCAATGACTAGAAATGCATCTGAGTAGTGTAGCTGTGTATATGAAATTTGTTTATATATAAACTGCCAGTGTAGACCCTTGCTCATTTTCTCTCTCTGGTTCTGCATTTGCCATCCTGTGTGTTTCAAGTGTTATAGTCAGCATGGCAATGCTGCCTTGGTGTGTTCAGTATCTGCTTTAGTTTTGTAGAGATGAGGTGCTGCCTGATGTGGTAGGATACCCTTTGCGAAGTTGGTGGGGCCTTAGATCAAGAAGAAAGATGTCAGAACAGATGGGCAGAAAGAGAGATGAAGCCTTGGCCATCAACTCCTCCTAAAACATTATGCAAACCATGCTCATTTTCCATTCTGCAAGCATGATCTTCTGTCCCAGACTAACAGCTCCCAGGAGCCTGGCATCTGTAGTCTGCTCAAGGCTAAGAGGAGAGTTTGTCACTTATCACCCTCATTCAGGTACCGCATAATCCTTCATCTTGTCCCAGCTGTGACCCAGCTGCCACTTTTGAGAAGTGTCACGTGGCCATGTGCAAACAATGGATGTTTCATAAATGTTTTTGGCATCAGTGATAATGGTGATAATGGCCAGGCTGTTGGTGGGGGAACTCTGGTGGTGACAGTCATAGTGCTCGTGACAGTGACACTTGGAGATGTAATGTTTTTTCTTTTTTTTTAAGATTCTTATTTATTTGACAGAAACACAGCTAGAGAAGGAACACAAGCAGGGGGAGTGAGAGAAGGAGAAGCAGGCTTCAGGCTGAGCAGGGAGCCCCACGCAGGGCTTGATCCCGGGGCCCCAGGATCATGACCTGAGCTGAAGGCAGATGCTTAATGACTGAGCCACCCAGGTACCCCAGAAAATGTAGTATCTGAATCATTGTAGTGAATGTCCGCACGAGCCTGAAGTTGGGTAAGAAGTGGAATCAGGCTGTAGAAAGTCTTATAGCCCTCCTAATTCCTGGCCCAGGACCTTTCCTACTAAGTCAATATCTGATAACTGGATAAATAATGTGATCACTTACTGTTGAGTTCACAGTTCCATGCTCAGGAAGCAAATCCTCACTCTGCAACTTAACTTACAGGAACAGATTTTGACAAAACTTCATCTGGACACAGTAAGCTGTCAATGTATGAGCTCTATACTTAGTGTTATTATCCTAATTTTGAATTTATTTTTTAAAAATATCTGAAGTCACTAGGGTGCCTGGGTAGCTCAGTGTTCCCAGAATCCCGTGATCAAGCGTTGCATCTGGCTTCCTGCTCAGCGGGAAGCCTGCTCCACCATCCCTCACTCCCCCTGCCATGTTCCCTCTCTAGCTGTGTTTCTCTGTGTCAAATAAATAAACATAATCTTAAAAGTAAAAATAAAAAATTTAAATCAAATCAAAAATAAAAAATATCTGAAGTCCCTATTAGCTAGTCATAGAGCCTGAGAACCTCTTTGCACGCTTTAAACTAATACAATGGGTGAACTGTGAAGGCACTGACAATCTGCAATCAGTACCCATCTGTTTCTACCCCTACACAATGCTAACTGAGGCTGCAATGAAGATGGCAAGTTTATAAATGACCAGCATGCCAATAAGTGACTCAGCAATAAAAAAAAGGACTGGAATTGTTGGTATTGATTCATTAAATCAAACCTCATTAGCTGTGACTAATGTTTCTAAGCCCTCTGTCTTCAGGAAGGAAGCACTAAGCACCTGACCTCAGATGCCACCTTCACCTCTCTATTGCAGTACTTTCTAGAGAGGGAGGACACAAAGGTAAAGAGACAGGTCAGTGCCTGGTCTACAAACAAGATTCTCTATTAGCTTGGGTTGTCTTTCTGTTGTTTCTTGTCAATTTCTTTTTCTTTTTCTCTGATGGTTCCTTTATATCCTCTCCCCATTCCCTCAGTGAGGTATTAGACTAACTCATCTCATTTCTCCCCAAATGAGAAGAGGAACCATACTCAGGAAATGGCCAAGTTCCATTTAAAATTCCTTATAAAGATCTTTTGTATCTTTTTTTGTATTCTTTCTTTAAAATTTAAATTCAATTAATTAACATACAGTGTATTACTAGTTTCAGGTATAATTTAGTGATTTATCAGTTGCATATAACACCCAGTATTCATTACATCATGTGCCCTCTTTAATGCCCATCACCCAGTTACCCCATTCTCCAACCCCCCCCTCCAGCAACCCTCAGTTTGTTTCCTATAGATTTTTTAAATTTATTTTTATTACATTATTTTCTTCAGTGTTCCAAGATTCATTTTTTATGCCCCATACCCAGTACTTCATGCAATACATGCCCTCAATATCCACCACCAGGCTCACCCTTCCCCCAACCCACTCCCTTCCAAGAACCTCAGTTTGTTTCAGAGTCCAAAGTCTCTCATGTTTCATCTCCCTCTCTGATTTACCCCGGTTCACATTTCCTTTCCTTCTCCTACTGTCCTCCATATTACTCCTTATGCTCCACAAGTAAGTGAAACCATATGATACTTGACTTTCTTTGCTTGGCTTATTTCACTCAGCATAACCTCCTCCAATCTGGTCAATGTTGTTACAAAAGTTGGGTATTCATCCTTTCTGATGGAGGCGTAATATTTCATTGTATATATGTACCATGTCTTCTTTATCCATTTGTCTGTTGAGGGCACTTTGGCTCTTTCCACAGTTTGACATTTGTGGCCATTGCTGCTATGAACATTGGGGTACATATGGCCTTCTTTTCACTACATCTGTATTTTTGGGGTAAATACTCAGTAGTGCAATTGCAGGGTCATAGGGTAGCTCTATTTTTAATTTTTTAAGGAATCTCCATGTTGTTTTCCAAAGCAGCTGCACTAACTTGCATTCCCACCAACAGTGTAAGAGGGTTCCTCTTTCTCCACAACCTCTGCAACACTTGTTGTTTCCTGTCCTGTTAATTTTGGCCATTCTGACTGGTGTAAGGTGGTATCTCAATGTGGTTTTGATTTGAATTTCCCTGATAGCTAATGATGATGAAAATTTTTTTCATGTGTCTGTTAGCCATTTGTATGTCTTCCATGGAGAAGTGTCTGTTCATGTGTCCTGCCCATTTTTTCATGTGATCATCTTTTTTTTGGTTGTTGAGTTTGAGGAGTTCTTTATGGATTTTGATATCAGCCCTTTGTCTGTAGTGTCATTTTCAAATATCTTCTCCCATTCCATGGATTGCCTCTTTGTTTTGTTGACCATTTCCTTTGCTGTGCAGAAGCTTTTAATTTTGATGAAGTCCCAAAAGTTCATTTTCGGTTTTGTCTCCTTTGCCTTTGGAGACGTGTCTTGAAAGAAACTGCACAGAAATCAGTTGTGTTCTTATACACTAACAATGAAAATATAAAAAGGGAAATCAGAGAATTGATTCCATTTACTATAGCACCAAAAACCATAAGATCCCTAAGAATAAACCTAACCAAAGAAGTAAAGGATCTGTACTCAAGGAACTGCAGACTACTCATGAAAAAAACTGAAGACACAAAAAGATGGAAGAGCATTCCATGGTCATGGATTGGAAGAATAAACATTTTTTAAATGTCTATACTGCCCAGAGCCATCTATTCTTTCAATGCCATCCCAAACAAAATTCCACCAACATTTTTCAAAGTGCTGGAACAAACAATCCTAAAATTTATATGGAAGCAGAAAAAAACCCTGAATTGCAAAGGAAATGTTGAAAAAGAAAAACAAAGCTGGGGGCATCACGTTGTCTGATTTCAATCTTCATTACAAAGCTGTGATCACCAAGACAGCATGGTACTGGCACAAAAACAGACACATAGACCAATGGAACAGAGTAGAGAGTCCAGATATGGACCACAATTCTGTGGTCAAATCATCTTTGACAAAGCAGGAAAAAATACCCAGTGGAAAAAAGACAGTCTCTTCAATAAATGTTGCTAGGAAAATTAGACAGCTACGTATAGAAGAATGAAACTCAACCATTCTCTTATACCACAAACAAAGCTAAACTCAAAATTGATGAAAGGCCTCAATGTGAGGCAGGAATCTACCAAAATCCTAGAGGGGAGCATAGGCAGTAACCTCTCTGCAATCAATCACGGCCTTTTATATCTTTCAAGAGAGTGGTAAGTAGCTAGCTCAGAGGAGAAACACGGCCCAGCCTTGGAGTTCACTTATCAAGACTGAAAATACTTTGCTCCCCCCGACCCCCGCCGCTCTCACACACACGCACGCACACATACAGCCTTCAGATTTAACAAATCTTTTTAAAGTGGCTCTCGAGGATGAGGTGACAGTTTAGGAAAAGAGACAGGTGCACAGGATAGAACTGTGCCCTAGGCAGGGTGATCCGTGCTCTGCTGGAGGTACAACGGTTTGCAGTGAGAACCCAAATGAAGCCAGCTGGGATGCTTGGAAAAGTCAGCTGCAGCCCATTTTAATCAGGGCTTTGTTTTTCCCAGCTTTGTTAGTAGTTGATTGTCTCAATTTTGTTGGGATCCAAATCAGCTGTTAGCATTGTGAAACTAACCAGACCAGCTCAGCTTCTATGTTCTTCTTAATAATAGCTCACATTTATTTCGTGCAGCTTTCCCACACAGACTCTACATATATTATTTCATTTTACCCTCCCACTATCTCTGTGAACTCACTTTGGCAAAAAGCATGGATGGCCCAGTGCTGAGCTCAATGCTGCCACCCAATAGAAACTTACTGGGTTTTGTTGAATGGGGTTGACTGACCAGCTGGATGAAGGAAATTACCTATTTAGGTTAAGTGACTTTCCCAAAATGTCATGGATCTTTAATACCAAATATGGACTAGAATGCAGCCTTTCAATGTTCCTGTCCATTCTGTAACAATACACCACATAGTCAGGGATCAGCCAGTCCCCAGGTGGGACTAGTTCTCTGCCCTGAGATTCTTGACTTTATACCAGAGTTGGCATATTTTTCATAGGGCCCTAATGATTATTTTCAATTTCCATACTGATTTTCAGGTTTCAAAATAACAGTCAAAGAAATATTTTCTTTTGATTATCAGTATTATCACCATCATTATTAAAATTCATTTGGTAGGAATATAAGTTATTTAGATATAGGACATTGGCATTAATCAGAAATCACCTTTTTGCATTTCCAATCTTTTGCCAGATGAACTTCTCACTACTAATGGCCCTAAATTTCAAGTGAAATGGTTTCTATATTTTTATATTAATTCTATTTTTGCTTAATTTTTATTCAAAAGATAATATAGCCACAACCCTAAAGACATAGGAAAAAATCATTTAAACTCCTACAGCATTAATACCAACTTCATCTTTACGTATTACCTCCCCAGGTTTGTTGTAGGGCACAGTGATAGCCACAATTACAGTTTCAGATGACTTTTTTAAATCTTCTTTCATCAATTACCAGTCTATCATATTTTTCATATCATTCCACTGACATGATAACTACCATTTTAAAAACCACATAACATCCCACCACAGTCATATACCATCATTTACTGAATCTTGTACCTTGTTGTTAGGCATTAAGTTATTTCCAGTTATTTTTTGTTATAGATAAAATTGCAATGAAGGTGTTTTAATTACAGACCATATCATAGCGTTTCACTTTGATGCTCATAGCTCATGAGGACACCCAGATTGGAAGTTAGATTTATAAAAATCAACAATGGTCATTGTATAGGTACTTATGTCTGAATTCTCTCCCTCAGGAAATTCAGTTTTGCTTGAAATGGGATAAATGCACATAAGGCCATAGAAGCTATAGTAGGTACAGTCAAATATCCTCACCCTGCCTAGACACCAAGGGCTCTGAGCCCTCTGAAAATGTGCAGGTCAAGGGAGGTGATTGGAAGGTAGACAGAGACGATGGAGGGCAGTGTCTGGTTTCTTGGTGTTCTTGCTTCCCCTGGGGCCTGGGGTCCTGCCCTCACTCTCAGAGAAAGGCTACACTTCACTTACATGCCGACCCAGCCCCAAGAAATAAGTGATGGGAAATAAGTGAGCCCCAGACTAGAGGAGCCAGGGGAGAGAGACAATACACAGAATTGGGTCTCAGACCTGGAACTGTACTAAAGAGGCCAGAAAACACCCTCAGGGCCAGTACCTGGCAAGGTGCTCCAAGGGAAACAGGCATCGGTGTTTGCCTCACCATCTACAAGGTAGAAAACCTGCCTGGAAGCATATTAATCCTATTGAACAGTGTGATAATGTTTCACTTGAATATCCATTTAACGAACATTTCTTCGGTATTCACAGGGCTTCTGTGTTCTGGGAGCTCTGCTAGGCTTCGGGTGCATATCTGAGTAAAAAATGTAGCTATCTTGAAGACTTTCATAATCTATTTAAGGAGACAGACTTACCAACAACTATCCATCTACAAGATAGAACACACTAAAATAAGTGGTAAAACTGGAGTGTTGCCTTTGAGTGAGGTAGTTGAGCAAAGAGTCTTAGTAGATGTGGCATTTGAGTCGAGCTTTGGAGACAGCATTTCAACAGACCGAGAATGGAGCAGATGGAAGGTAGTAGGGCATCAGGTTTAGGCAAAGGCCCAGGGGCACAAACTAGCAGGCTATGCTTGAGTAGCTGAGAGCAGTCTGTTGCGAGGGTACTAGAAGCTGTTCCCAGAGATGTGGTGGAGGCTAAATTAAGAGAAGTAGATGGGGCCAGGTCAGGGAGGATCAATCAATGCCAAGGGATGTGAACTGAATCTTCCATCTATGGAAGGCTACTGAAGCAGCCAATGAAGTGCTCTTACCCTTTGGGAGCCCTGGACATAGAGGGGACTCACTTCCAGCATCTCATTTGTTACCCACAAATTTGTCCCTGGCTGTGAGTCTTACAGGGGCCCCACTAGGATCTGGATGTCCTGGAGCAACTGGCCACACACCCACTGCCCCCTGCCCTCCTACACAAGGGTGGGACATCTGCCCCAGCTCTGTTGTGCACTCAAGCTTGTGACTCTAAGCCAGATTTGCCTTTGTCACCCAGTAATGCTGCAGAGACCCCCAGATGATGGAGCCTACCCTGTCTCCAGAAGGGGAGGAGTAAACTCTGAATAATCTAAGTCACCAAGGGCAGCCACTCTGGAGCTTCCTCAAAAAGTTGGAAATAGAGCTACCTTACAACCCAGCAATATCACTACTGGGTATTGACCCTAAAGAAGATACAAACGTCGTTAACCAAAGGGGCACATGCACGGAATGTTTACAGCGGCAATGTCCACAACAGCTAAACTATGGAAAGAGCCTAGATGTCCATCAACAGATGAATGGATAAAGATGTGGTATATATATATATATATATATATATATATATATATATATATATATATATACTGTGCAGCCATCAAAAAGAATGACATCCTCACATTTGCAATGATGTGGATGGAATTAGAGGGTATTATGCTGAGCGAAATAAGTCAATCAGAGAAAGACAATCATCATATGATCTCTCTGATATAAGGAGTTTGTGAGGCGGGGGGGAGGGGTGGGGAGGGAGAGAAAAATGAAATAAGATAGGACCAGGGAGGGAGAAAAATCCTAAGAGACTCTTAATCTCAGGAAACAAACAGGGTTGCTGGAGGATGGTAGGGAGGGATAGGGTAGCTGGTTTATGGGCACTGCAGAGGGTATGTGCTATGGTGAGTGCTGTGAATTGTGTAAGACTGATGATTCACAGACCTGTACCCCTGAAGCAAATAATACCTTATATGTTAATAATAATAAAAAATATATAGGTCACCAAGGATTGGAGCTTCCCTGTAGCTCTGAAACAGCACGGCCCGGAAATGCAAAGTCAGGAGGCTTCTTAAGGAATTCAGCTGGCCCTTTGCATTGACTCTCCAGTCCACGTGGCATTGGGCTTTATGCCCAGGACAAAAGGAGCATGGGTAATGAAAAAGCCAGAGTCTTTTTGACAATTAGGAACAAAGAACAGAAAAGGGCTATTTTCTAGATCTAAACTCTAAGACTTAGGGAGGCCTCATTTACATGGTGCATCTCTGAGATATTGGTTCACTCAACTAAATTTAACTGAGTAATTAATATTTGCACAGAATTGTATTGAATGTTCTTTCAGATGCAGAGGTGAAACGGATGCTGATCCTTCTCTCAGGAACATATAGTTTTTATTAGAAAATGAGACATAGCCTTCAGAGGATGCAGGTGACATGTTATAACCTTTGAGAGGAGGAATTGATTTCTTCCAGCTTGGAGAGAGAAAGAGGTGGGGCAGAAGGAGGCTTCAGAATGAAGATAATATTTGAATCGGGGAAAGGAAGCATTGAGGCATGGGCAGAACCTAGGCAGGTGTAGATGAGGGCAGGGGAAAAATTCCAGGTGATGGGAACGGACAGAACTTATAAGCTGGGAAGGGACAGAACTTATAAGCTGCTTGAGATCAGAAATGTTGCCTTTCATTTCTGTATCCTCAGTGCCTTGCCCAGTAGTTCAATAAAAAGCTATTAAATGAATGAATGAGTGAGTGAGTGAATAAAGAGAAAGTCATTTGATTTAGTCGAAGCATAGGGAGCATGAAAGGAGTAATGAGAAATCATGTTGCAAAGGCCACATCTTGAATGAATGTGGACTTCATTCTGCAGGGAATAGAGGAACCACTGAACATTTTTAGCAGGGTTAGGACATGATGAAAGCTCTGTTTCAGGCAGATTAACCTGATCTGTAAGACTGATCTGAGTGAGGCAAAGAGACCGTTCAGGAGATTATTGCTGCAGTCCAGGCTAGAGGTAATAAGCATCTGAATTAGGGCAGCAGCAATGGGAACAGAAGAGAACAGGTGTGAGAGGTAACAGGAAGGCAGAATTGACAACCGACAGGCTGTTGGGGGACAGGGGAGGGGGAGAGAGAAGGAAAGAGTATAGGGAGACTTTGAGCCTGGGTGTTGAGAGGATGGCGAGGCATTAACAAAAATAGGCAACACAGGAGGGAGTGCAGGGTTGAGAGGGCAGATGCCGAGTTCTGTTCGGCACACACTGAGATGTGGAGATGCTTTCATTTCTACCTGTAACATGAATCAACTCTTTACTGGGAAAATACATGAGAGTGGTGAATGGGCTCCCTAGGCAAGCAGCAGCATCGTCCCATATTTATGGACTGGGTCAAGACCCAAGTCATTTCCTGAATGCTGGTTTTACAGACAGAATGTAATGGTGCTTTACACAGAGAAGTTTTTGGAAAAACTATTCTGTTTTAATAATGATTTAAGATAAAAACCTGCCAGCGTTCTTCCTTTCCCTCATTATTAATGAATTAGGAGATACTCAGACCTAATAAAAAAGCACATAAAAGGCTTGTAAGCATCCTTCAGATCTTCCACACCAGTCAGTCACTTTCATTTTATAAAACTAGAATTTCCAGTTTTTAAATATTGCATAAGAGCAGTATTTGACTGTGGTTTTAACACTCTGCTTCAACAAAAAGGAGTATTGAATAAGCACTCTCCACTGACTGATACCACACCCGAAACTGCAAAGACAGGTTGGAAAGAGGAAGAGAAGAGGTGTCCACCATCACAAGAGCCACAGTCTAGTGGAAGAGATAAACAAATAAAAACAATGGGCACATACAGCATAGTATGGGCCAGAATAGAAAAAAATTTGGCAAGAAATTTGAGAGCTATTTAGTCTATCTTTGGAAAAAGAATTAGGGAAGACTTCATGGAGAAGGTGACACTTGACAATGGATTTAGAAGACTACTTTGGAACAGTGATGGAAGGTCATTCTACATAAAGATAGAAGATGAAGAAGGAAGACAATTGTTTGTAGAGGTTGAGCTGGAAGAACGAGAGACATAAGAAAGAGAATTAGGGGTCAGATCAAGAAGGCCCATTACGTATGTCAAATGCTGAGAGACATAGACTCTTTTGATCACGTGGTTAGATCAGCACTCTAGATGGGTCACAGTGGCCGCACATTTAAGGGATGTAAGTTGGGGAGAGGATAGACGTCAGAGGTGTTGTCACTGTTAAGGTGATAGATGGGAAAAGTCAAAGGAGTTACAGAGGCAAAATTAAAACATAGAAGATGGTTTTAGGGAAAAAATCAATTAAATTTGTTGATTAAGGAGAGAGGGAAGTCTTAGGATATATCTTAGATTGCCAGATAATGATCTGACTACAGAAAAAGAAAATATAGGAGCAGAAACATTTTGGGGCAAAAAGAGTTTGACTTCAGATTTGGGTATATTGAATTAAATATTGTTGAAGCCATCCAGGTATAGCTGTCCAGTAAGCAGCTAGATATACTATGTCTGACACATGGGGGCAAGTTTAGAGCTAAACATTAAGCATGGCATTAAAACCAGGGAATTCATATGCTTATTCAGCAAAACATGGAGAGTGAGAAGAGAAAAGCCTCAAGGACAGACCTGGGAACAGTCAACCTACAGAAGAGAACATGGATATAAGGAAAAAGACCAAGAAAGAAGGGTTAGTAAGTTAAGTGAAGAAGCAGGAGATGGTGAGTCAAGAAGTCAAAGAGGAGACAGTGTCAACTAGAAGGAAGAGGTGAGCAGATCCAAACAGCACAGAGGAGCATAATAATACAGGACGTTATTGTATGTTGTAGTCAGGGAGAGACCAAGTGAGGACTGGATGAGGAGAGAGACTTAGGAAGAAGAAACAAACTATAAGTCTAGAGTAAATGATGTAGAAGTTAGGATAGGAAGGGAAGGAAAGACAGATGTAGGAGAAAGGTGGGACTCTTCATTTACTACAGGTCCTACAGGGTGGCTAGTGCTCTCAACCCTGCTAAGTCCACTACTATTTACAAATGGTATGTACTCCCTCTTTTTCCGTTCCTTCTAACCTAGTGCAATCTCTCCTAAAACATATACCACATGCATTTATTCTTTACCTCCTACTACATATCAGATAATGTTGGGGAAAGTCTAATAAATAATAAATAATATTATTTATAAGTATAATAAATAATAAATAAATAATATAGCCTTTATCCTTGACAAAACAGCAGACTAATGGAAGAAAGAGTATAAAGAAACAATTGTAATGCAATGGGCTAGTCAGCGGTAACTTGGAGCTGGCTTGTACTAGGTCATTCCCAACTCTGCACCCAGTGACAGTAAGTTGGTGGCTTTAAATCAGCAATGGTGGAAGCATTTACATAATGGGAATTAGCAAATGGGAATCATTATTTTTTTTTCCCAGAGAGATGGTTATAAAACATTTACCAACAAATCTCTGGATATAGCAAAAGTATATAAAATGGCAGAACAATGGGGGGACCCACTTCCTGGGGGATGAGAAATAGGTAGGAATTTAATGGCAAAGAGAGAGGGGAGGGATTTGTAACTGGAAGAAACAGCTTGTGCGAATACAGAGGTAGAGAAAGCATCAGCTCTAGAGGAGACATAAAGTAGAGAAATGTGAAGGGATAAGGGAAGTCCTGAGCCTGAAAAGAAGAATGGGTTTTTCCCAGATCATGTTGGAACTTACATGCCCAGCTAAAGATTTTGAAGCAGGAAGCTATAGAAGGATTTTGGGTGTAGTAATTAAATAATCATTAAATATTTTAGAATACTCTTTCCAGAGGCATGGGCCAGAGGTGGTGTAGCAAAGACGGCTAGTTATCCACCAAACTCTGGTCCTCTTCTTCAAAGTAATCAACTTTAGTCTTGTCACACGATCATCTAGCTAGCTAGAGAGTATATTTTACTTTCAGTGATGGAGGGTTTTGTGGTTTAGTTAGGCCAATGAGATGGATGTGAACAAAAGTTATGTATGACTATTGTAGGACATTTCCAGGTTCAAAGACAAGGAGGTTTATCTGGTACTCAGATTAGACTGTATCTATCTTCAATCTTGCAAATGGAAATAACATCCTAAGGGTTAGCAAAGCAGTAGGATAGAAGGAACTATGGTTCCTGAGGTGACCATATAGAGTGTAATCACTCTGCTAACCTATATTTCTTACCTCCAGATATTAGGAACAGAGAAGTTTTTTTGTTTTTTTTTTTTTAAGCCACTGAACTTAGATTTCCATTCATGACAGTGTAAATGTTACTAGACTCTCTCTCGTTGTAAAAAAAAAAAAAAC
The DNA here is from genome assembly GCA_004023965.1 of Spilogale gracilis. Taxonomy (NCBI): domain Eukaryota; kingdom Metazoa; phylum Chordata; class Mammalia; order Carnivora; family Mephitidae; genus Spilogale; species Spilogale gracilis. The sequence goes on from PITA01024205.1 coordinate 21,422, forward strand.
CTGGAAAATACATAAAGTGAAAACTGGAAAACACATAAAGTGACTTCTTTTTCAGTGATGAAAAATAGGAAGTATGGGACTGTGATCATTGAGAAAAGGGAAATAAAAATGCATAGGGAAGTGCATGGTATCTTATGATCTAGCAGTAGAAGTCACATAGTGTCTTTTGACATTTCTCTCATACAGGTCTGTCCAAGTTCAAGTAGTGAAGCCATAAGCTCTAACTCCACTATTTATTAGATAGAAAGGAGGGAAGAGCATCTGAGACCAAAGATACTCTTGTGGCCACATTTGAAAAATGCAATCTGTCACACTTACCCTGTGATCCCACTCCAAGGTATTTACCTGAGGGAAATGAAAATGTATGTCCATAAAAATACTTGTACATGAATATTCATAATAGCATTATTCATAATATTTGTATTCAATCCAAATGTACCTCAGCAGGAAAAAAGATAAGCAAACTGAGGTGTGTGCATGTAATGGAATACAACTCAGCAAGAGAAAGGAATGGATTAGGGACATACAATAATCTGAATGAGCTTCACAGACATTATTCTGAGCAAAAGAATGAAAGAGTGTATCTGTATTATTCCATTTATATGAAGTTTAGAACAAGCAAAACTAATCTTTTAGGAAAAAACAAATCAGAGAAAAAATGATGGCCTGTGGGAGATGGCAGTATTGAGTAGGAAAAAGCATGAGAGAATTCTGAAATGATGATTATATATCTTGATGAGTATAGGATATTTATATGTATAGATATATGCATTTGTCAACACTGAATGAATTATATACTTAAGATCTGCACATTTGCACTGTTTACATATTTTACCTTAAAAAATCATAAGCAAATGTTGAACTCTAATGAACAAGTTTAGTTTTAGCAGTTGTACAGATCGGAAATTCTAGAACTATTTTTTGTTTATTGTAGGCTTGAAAAAAATGAATAAATACATTGAAGATCAGGAGGGTCAGTTTCTTGCTGCTGGAGAAAAGAACCATACATGCAAAAAGAAGAGGAAGAATGTGTCCTGTAGCACACATATTACTATGTATGTATATATTAATTTATCCTTCTATTATATACATGCATATATTCTAGTTCTGTCTCCTGAGAAAGCCTGGAAACAATGATAGGACCACTAAGTGTATGTAGAACCCAGATCCTGGTTTGTAAATACTATTCTCCATTAAAAGGAACAAGCGTTCCTTGGAGAAAAGGCTCTCTCCTGGCAGTGAAAGGACAAGATAAACATGAAATATCTTGTTGCATAATAATGTAAGAAATGTCAAAGAATGGTGGGGAGACATCAAAAGGAAATAAGAGTCAGCGGAAAGGGGCTCCCACTGGCCAAATTGGGGCAATTTGAACATCGAAAGAAATAATGATTGTAACTGATTATAACCCATTGAATAAACTAGGAATCCATAAGTTTTTACAGATATAAGTAAATAAATAGTTATTAAAGAGCCCCAGTGAGTAAACACAGAGAGAATGAAGAGTTTAGAAAACCATCAATTGATTTTAATAGCACTGGGTAAAATTTGATGAAATACAGGATAGAGACTATGGGAACTATCCTCAAACTATTTCCCCATAAGTTACTTATTAGTTGCAAAAGAAGAAATAGTGACTTAACGGAGATGAAAACTGGCAAATATCACCTTAACCAAATAATCAAAGTTAATATCACCAGTATTGGAACAAACTGACATCACAGACCTGCCAAAATGCTATTCCAGCCCAAACTGCCAAGCCTGAATTTACTCACAAGGAAATATCAGACAAATTCAGACTGTGTTACATTCTACAAAATAACTAGACTGCACTCTGGAAAAAATGTCAAGGTCAAGCAAGACAAAGGAAAGCAGGAACTAGTTCAAATTAAAAGAAGCTAAAGAGGTATGACAGTTGAGCTCAATGTGCAATCCTGGGCTACACTTTGGACCATGGGAAACAAATCTTATAAAGACAGTTATTGGGAGGATTAATAAAACTTGAATACAGGCTGTGGATTAAATATAACTATTATATCAATGTTAAATGTCAAAAGTTTGAATATTCTACTACAGTTGTATAAGAAAATGTTCTTTTTCTAAGGAAATATGGAAATAGATAATGAAGTATGTAGTTGTAGAAGGTCATGATGCCTCAGCTTACTCTGAAATAATTTACAGATGGAAACCACACACATGTAAGGAATGAGAGAGATAGAGGCAAAATGTAAATAACTAGCTTAGATATAGGACATATGGAAATTATACAATTGTTAAAACTTTTCTGAAAAGTTTGAAGTTATATGTAAATAAAGTAAGTCTAAATCAAGACTGGGAAGGAAAAAAGTGACAACTTCTAGAGAGATGTAATGGGTGGATGGAACAGCCAATGGAAAATAATTGAAATGATTGGGTTACTTGTAGGTTTCTGATGGAGAAACAAGATGAATAGTGATATTATAAAGGAAAGAATCCACCATGGGGGATGGGAAGGGTGAGGGTGGGTGAGGGAATGAGATGAGATTATTTGGGGCAGTGTAGAGTTTGTTAGTAGAACACCTGAGTTGAACTATGTAGCAGGCAGATGGCTTTGTACAATGACCCTGTGCAGCTCAATAATCCCTCAATGTGGGAAGAAGCAAGAAACTCAAAATCACGTGATCGCTGTATTCCATTTGCTGCAGCCTGACTTGGTCATTCCAGGGTACAAACCTACACTATAGCTCCAGTGATCACTTTTCGAAATCAGGAGGTGTTGGAGTAAGACAAGGATTTGATGATGGGATGAGATTGGGTGCCTGTTGATACAGCAGGTACAGCCTGGAGCACGTTTCTCCAGGAAGGACTAATGTGGGTTCTCCCAACACAGCTGCTCCTGGGAGACCTCCCCTCTCCCACCCTTCTCCTGTCTCATCATCTCATCCAACCCACTCCCTAACCTCAACTCAGGAGGAAAAACTGGACCTAAGAGCCCAAGGTCCTTCAGATAGACAAATAGATTCTGACCAGTGTAATAGAACATTTGCTTAGATCCCACGAACTTCTTAAAAAAAAAAAAAAAAATCAAACTGAGGGTCTGGGAGGGGAGGGGATGGAGGGATGGGAGAGCCTGGTGGTGGGTACTGAGGGCATGTATTGGAGCACTGGGTGTGGGGCATAAACAATGAATCTGGAACACTGAAAAAATAAAATTATATATATATATATCCTCATCATCATTACATACATGAAATGTGTGTGTATATATATATATATATATATATATATATATATATATATATATAAACTCACAGAGCTCAACTCATTTGGTTTAATAAAGACTTCAAGTCTCACTGTCTATGCCCAGTTCCCTCATGGTGAACCCCCCTTGGTTGTGGAATTCATCTCAGCAGGTATCAAGCTGACATGAATTGCCTCCAATTCAGCACTTTTTGGGAATGCCAAACATACAGGCTTTATCCTTGTCAGGTCCAGAACTCTACAATACTACTCAGCTCCAAATTCATTCTAGCTGCTTTTAAAATTTTATGAATTATATCAGATGCACAAAAATTATGCAAACAAATATTGTGAATTATTTCGGATACACAAAAATTATACAAAGAAATATTGTGAAATATTTCAGATGTACAAAATTTATACAGAGAAATATGAACTATTTCAGATGCACACGAATTATACAAGATGTGTTCATTTTACATTATTGCATGACAAACTTAGCAGTTTGAGATGACACTCATTTGTGAGCTCACAGTTCTATAGGACAGCAGACATAGTATGGTTGGGTTCTTTGCTCAGGATCTCACTCTGAAATAAAGGCATCAGTTCACTATTTACTATTCATCTCATGTCTGGCTTAGGGTCCTTCTCCAAGCTCATTCAGATTGTTAACACAATTCAGTTCCTTGCAGTTGGAGGACAGAGGTCCCCATTTCCTTGCTGGCTGTCAAGTGGGACTGCCCTCAGCAAATAGAGGCCATTCTCAGCTTGTTGGCACAGGGCCCTCCTCCATCTTCAATCCAGCAACAAAGACTTGCCCTCATATCGAATCCCTCCTGTACTTCAAATCTTTCTTGTCAGGATGAGTTCAGCTGATTGCCTCAGGCCCATTTAGGATAATCTTATTTTAAGGCTATCTTAAAGTCAACTGATTTGGGACCTTAATTACATTTACAAGATCCCTTCACAGCAGAACCTCAATTAGTGCTTGGTAACTGGGAAAATGTATTTGTACACCAGGTGGTGTGAATCTTGAGGTCCCTCTTAGAATTCTGCCTACCACACCATGAATCCAGCATTCAGTTCAAGAAAGAAAATATTCTAATGAACTGAGGCCCCTATGCACACTCTCTTCCCCACCATACTAAATGTAATGTTTTCCATCTCTTTATGTTTTTTTTTACATATATGTATATCTCTAAACAATGTAGAGTCATTTTTTGCATTTTTAAGCTCAACATATTCTTCTGTGATTCTTTGTTTTACTGTTTCTCCTCATCATTACATACATGAAATGTATCCATATTGATTTGTGTAACGCTAGCTCATTTATTTTCACTGATGTATAGTATTTCATTGTATGCTACTTTGTGACTTATTCATTCTTCTACAAACAAATATATAGATTGTTTTCAGATCTTTGTGTGTACCGATGCTGCTGCTATGAGCATTGCTCTGTGTGTATACGAACATAGACCTAGGAGAACAGCTGCTGGGTCCCTGGGGATGTACATCTTTGACTAATCTAAACATCACCAAATTGTCCTCCAAAGTAATTGCAACAATTTGTACACTCATTCTAGCTGTTAGTTATTAGTAATACAAATAACCAACTTACTCTGCATTTTTATGCAGGAAGTAATAACCTCTGTACATGTACTATTATATTTCATTATCACAAACTTATGAATTAGGTATCATTATTAGATGTACTTAACTGAGGAGAAAACTGAGACTCAGAGAGTATAAGTATCTTTCCTAAAATCACATAGTTAGCGGCAGAACCAGGATTCACATCCATTGGCCGGACTCCAAAGAATTAGCTTTTTTTTTTTTCCTTTTTTTTTTTTTTATTGTTACTAAAATTTTTTTTTCCAGTGTTCCAAGATTCATTCCCCATTCCCCACACCCAGTGCTCCACACTTTAGGTGTCCCCAGTACCCACCACCAGGCTCTCCCATCCCTCCACCCCCCTCCCTCCAAGTCCCTCAGTTTGTTTCTGTGTCCAAAGTCTCTGTTGTTTCGTTTCCCTCCCTAGATTA
>PITA01024206.1:0-26676 GCA_004023965.1 Spilogale gracilis
CTTTTTTAAAAAATGTTATTCTCATACAACTATTCTTCCAGATATATTTTCTAATTAATTAGTCACATTTTTCTCCCACCTCAAAAAAGGGTGAGAAGGAAATAAAGACTGTGATTGGCATTACATTCAACTTATAGATTAACGAGGGAAGAACTGACACCTCACCAAATTAATTCTTTGAATTGAGGAACACAGCCTTCATCTGATTCAGATTTCCTTTTGTATTCTTTTTTTTAAATAAGGACTTTGGAGCGCTTGAGTGGCTCAGGTCATGATCCTGGAGTCCTGGTGCTTGGATGGCTCAGTAGGTTGAGGCCTCTGCTTTCTGCTCAGGTCATGATCCCAGGATCCTGGGATGGAGCCCCGCATCGGGCTCTCTGCTCGGCACAAAGCCTTGCTTGCTTCCTCCTCTCTCTCTGCCTACCTCTCTGCCTACTTGTGATCTCTCTGTCAAATAAATAAAATGATCCCGGAGACCCGGGATCGAGCCCTGCATCGGGCTCCCTGCTCAGTGGGAAGCCTGCTTCTCCCTCTCACTCCCCTTGCTTGTGTTCTGTCTCTGGCTGTGTTTTTCTCTGTCAAATAAAAAATTCTCTCTGTCAAATAAATATTTTAAAAAAATAAAAATTAAAAAAAAGATTTTATTTATTTGAGAGAGAGAGAGAGAGAGAACACGAGAGGGGAGACGGTCAGAAGGAGAAGCAGACTCTCTGCAGAACTGGGAGCCCAATGTGGGACTCGATCCCAGGACTCCAGAATACAACCTGAGCCATAGGCAGTGGCTCACCCAACTGAGCCGCCCAGGTGCACCTTCCTTTGTATTCTTCAAACAAGCTATATAGTTTTCCCCATGAAAAGCTGCATGTTTAATAGTGTTTAATGTTTAATAGTGCCCTATAATTTATTCCTATAGTTTTTTTTAATAATTCTTTTTTTTTTAAGATTTTATTTATTTATTTGACAGAGAGAAACACAGCATGTGGGGCTCGATCCCAGGTCTCTGGGATCATGACCTGAGCCGAAGGCAGTCGCTCAACCAACTGAGCCACCCAGGCGCCCCTCCTATAGTTTTTGTAACTGAAGAAATGAGGTCTTTTTCCCCCCAATTTTAACTTGATATTGTTGATATAAAAGAAATCTCACAATTGGTTTTTATGTCTTATATCTGGCCACATTACCAAATAACTATTCTAAAAGTTGTCTTTTTTTTTAAAAGACTTTATTTGTCAGAGAAAGAGAGCACAGGCAGGGGGAGTGGCAGGAAGAGCAGGCAGAGGGAGAAGCAGACTCCCTGCTGAGCCAAGCAGCCAGATAAGGGACTTAATTCCAGGACCCTGGGATGAGACCTGGGCTGAAGGAAGCTGCTTAAACAACTGAGCCACCCAGGTGTCCCAGTATTCTAACAGTTCTAATAGTTTAATTTCCTTAAATTTCCTTTTCTGGATATCACCTGCAAATAATTACCTTTTTTACTTTTCTTTCCAATATTTGCACTTACTCCTTTTTCTTATATTACTGTATCAGCTAGGTCCTCCAGGTGTTAAGTAATAATTATATTACAGCTCCCTACTTTACCCTTAAGAATATCACCATTTACTAGCGGTCTGAAAGAACTTTGTTGTATTTTTTAAGTCAATTCTTAATTTATTGAATTTTTAATCATGAAAGGCTGTTAAATTTTATCAACTGCTTTTTCGGTATCTATGGATGATTTCAAAGGTCTTTTCACATTTCTCTGGATCACTGGCCATGTTCCAATTAGTGGAATATGAGTCTAAATGTAAAATACACATTTAACTGAACTTTAAACTCCCCACTAACTAGTTTTTGGAAAAAAATTACTAGTGTCATAACAGAGACTAAAAGACAAAATTGAAATAAATAAAAAGGGACGCCTGGGTGGCTCAGTTGGTTAAGTGTCTGCCTTTGGCCCAGGTCATGACCCCGGAGTCCTGGGACAGAGTTCAGCATCAGGCTCCCTATTCGGTGGAGAGCCTGCTTCTCCCTCTCCTCGCCAGCTCTGCTCTCTCTCACTATCTCTATCTCAAATAAATAAAATCTTTTTTAAAAAAAGAGAGATGTTTACTCACTATAATGCATCTTTCCAATAAGAAAAGTAAATGCTACAATCAAAATTCTTAAATTTATGACATGTTCATTATTGGTTACAAAAAACTAAAAGCATTGTACCTTATACATAGGAAGGGCTCAGGAAATATCTACTAAATAAATGCACAAGGGGTGCCTAGGTGGCTCTGTCAGTTGGGCGTCCAACTCTTGGTTTTGGCTCAGGTCATGATCTTGGGGTCATGGGTTTGAGACCTGCCTCACTGGGCTCTGTGTTCAGTGGGACTGAGCTTCTCTCCTTCTCCCTCTGCCCTGCCCCCCAATTGTGCTCTCTCTAAAATAAATAAATCTTAAATAAATAAACAAATGCTCAAATATTCCCCCAGAATATGGCACTAGGTTCTCTTGGGCCTTTATACAAATATATCCGTCTACTGGGATACCCCTCACCCAAATGGAAAACTCCAACTTGTCCTTCACTGACTACTCAGTTTAAGGATTATCTGTTCCTTAAGGATCACCTAGAAGCCCTTTCTAGATCCCCAGCTCAGTCTGTGATAGATGTCCCTCCTCCTCTGTACTCTCCCAGCACTAGTATATACTTTCATAATGTTACCTAACAACTGATAGTTTCACCTTTCTTCCCCACCAGACTGTGCTCAAAACAAGGTCTTTCTCCTATCTCCTTAGCATACATAGCATTATGCCTAGCAAATACATACGGAAGAAATGCTCTAGAATGAATGAATGGCCAGACTTAACTCCAAATCCAAACCAGCTATGGGACCACAGGCAAATCACTTACCATCTCTGAATCTCAGATCTTCTTAATAAAATTTAATATCTTTTCTATTTACTTCACAGAATTGATGTGAGTATGAAAGGAATTTTTTATATCTCACTACAATTTTGCAGATGCTTTCAAAATAGTAACCAGATTCCACTACAACAAAAACCGTGACAACGAATCATAAAATCGCTTTCATTAAGGCTGCATTTAGCCTTATTATATCCATTTTGGATTTAAAACAATTACAGTAAATTATTTTTCTTTGACGTATCGGTTAACGTATGTACTCTGCAACATCTTATATGAGCACTATACACACTCACAAAAGACAACCCTAACAGCTCAAGCAAGCCAGAAAATAAAACCAAGGAAACTGAAAAAAACAAAACAAAACAAAAAAACAGCATTTTCCAGGTTTACTGTTCAAGTATGATATTAATACTAAAAGAACACTAAACTTTCCCATTTGGATGTCTCTAAAATTAAAATACATCCTACATTTTGTAACTATTCAAGCACACAAACAAAATGGAAACAAACTTCCTTTACAATTCATCCACAAGAAGGCAAATAAAGAAAAGCACAGGAAGATATATAATTGTATTGATGTAAAAAAATACTTTTAAAAAATGGTATGTGTACTTCTTGGCAGCAGGGACAGTTATGCAGCCTCAGAACAAGGTCCCTGTCACCCCTTGGTCCCAGCTAAGAGGGAAGGACCATCTCTGTGAGGTGCAGACATAGTTCTGTTCACATACCAGCCTACAAACTCTCTATGTTGGATGTGTTTATAAAAGTAAAATGCTATCAGCATTGTAAAGGCTGTGTCAGTTTTGTGCTGGTCTACTGATTTATAATTATCCACAAGCAGAAACCAAACAAATGAAAAAATAAAATAAAAAATAAAAACGATATATGTATGCTCTTAAATGCCTAGAGATTTATTTAGATTCATTTATTTGAGAGAGAGCACGCGCGCACACACACATGCCCTCACAGACAAGAGGGGCAGAGGGAGAGGGAGAGAATCTCAAGCCAACTCTGCGCTGAGCATGGAAACCAACTCAGGGCTCAATGTCATGACCCTGAGATCATGACCTGAGCTGAAATCAACAGTGGGACACTTAATCAACTGTGCCACCCAGGCGCCCCTGTCTAGAGATTTTTAATATGTGTACTCAAGAAACAGTCATGTCTGAGAAGGCAATGGGAGCTTAGGGAACTTTTATTTTCCTCTATATACCTATCTGCACACCTTGAATTTCTTACTATTCAGAAAGGTATCTGCAAGATTTTTTAAATTACGGATATTTATAGTATTCTCATTCATGTAAAAAAAAAGAAAAACTATATAATGTGTATTCTGAAAACACAGGAAAAAAGGTATATTCAAACTTAATACAGATTGCTTGGGGGGGACAGCGAGGGGGAAGGAAAGGAAGAAGAGAGAGATTCACTTTTTATTCTGTGTATTTGTGTGCTGTTGCTATACTTTAAGATAATATGTTCCAGGGACGCCTGGGTGGCTCAGTCGTTAAGCATCTGCCTTCAGCTCAGGTCATGATCCTGGAGTCCTGGGATCAAGCCCAACATCGGGCTCCCTGCTCAGCGGGAGGCCTGCTTCTCCCTCACTCAGTCCCTCTGCTTGTGTTCCCTCTCTAACTGTGCTTCTCTCTGTCAAATAAATAAATAATATCTTTAAAAACAAAATAAAATAATTAAAAAATAAAATAAAATATAATATGTTCCAGTATTACTGCTGTAATTTTAAGTAACAGAAAATGTGTCTACAACACCAAATTTTCAGGTCTGTAATGTAACCCACTGAATTCATGCAGTCAAAGATAAGACTCTCACTAATAAGACTGTTAGCACTGAAGTGTAGTCAACTTTACTCACTACAGTATATATTTAATGTACTCTCAAAAAATTAGGACTAGGTGTCTTAACCAAAAGCCAATGAATGGAATCTTTTTTGCAGAAGAAATGTTCAGGACCTATTTAAATGACTTTCCCTCTGCACAACGCTCTCGAAACAGCTGACCTCACTTGCACAGCTGCTGACCTGCACAGGCCCACCCTCATTCTGGCTTGTTCACCTTCAAATTCATTCTCTAGCAAGCAACCTCACTGTCTTGAATCATAAGATTAAAAAGTATCTGCCAGCATCTACCAAAAATACTCCTTATTACAACTTGACGCAGGGGCAGAATCACTATGTTGAGATCTAGAAAATCAATAAACAACTTTCTCATTCTAAAGGTCTAATACACTATAGGCAGCTTATCCAAAATCCTAAATAGGACTGAATATAGATATTTACAATGAAGCAACTGCAATAACCAAAACCACATTTCAAAATTTCCCATCAAGCAATAAAATGTAACATCTATGACATTATAATATATTGCCTTTAAGAAGCAACATGGCTGAGTAAAAAATTTTTTAAAGTTCCGAAATAGGAGTCTGGTGATCTAGGTTCTGGATCAGTCTTCTCACTGATTTGTCCTGTGCCTACCTTCGGCAAGCCACATCTACCTCCTTGAGCCTCAATTTCCGCATGTGTAGAATGCAAGGGAGAATGCTTAGACTAGGCTTTTATTTTTTTATTTTTTTTAAAAGATTTTTTTTTTATTTATTTGACAGAGAGAAACACAGCCAGAGAGGGAACACAAGCAGGGGGAGTGAGAGAGGGAGAAGCAGGCTTCCCGCCGAGCAGGGAGCCCGATGTGGGACTCGATCCCGGGTCTCCGGGACCATGACCTGAGCTGAAGGCAGTCGCCCAACCAACTGAGCCACCCGGGGCGCCCCTAGGCTTTTATTTTTCAGGGTCTCCACTTCCTTAGAAATGCTGATTAAAAGCCATAAATCCTATTTCCAAATAAGTATGTTTGCATCAAAAGATTTGCTTACAATTTCTTTCTGATACTCATTGTGGACTAACCTCTTACTAAAACATTATCGAGATTATTCTGCACACTAAAACTCTATGCCAAATTTCATAAAAGAAATATATGGATACCAAATGGAAAAATTAAGCAAAATGATTGTGAAAGACATCATTAATTACTTTGAATCTGAAAACATATTAACAATTAAAATATATAGCAATTTCCTATAAATGAGATTTCCTCAGATGGCTACCCATCTGACCCACAGATGGATAAATGCTAAAATCATTCATACTTTTAAAAAATATTCTAATGCTGGGGCGCCTGGGTGGCTCAGTTGGTTACTGCCTTCAGCTCAATTCATGATCCTGGAGACCTGGGATGGAGCCCCGCATGGGGCTCCCTTCTCGGCGGGAGGCCTGCTTCTCCCTCTGCCACTCCCCCTGCTTGTGTTACCTCTCTCACTATATTTCTCTCTGTCAAATAAATGGATAAAATCTTTAAAAAAAAAAAAATCTCTAATGCTTAAGAGTTGAAGATTTAACAATCCTAATTATCCCCAAATGAATTAATTTACTTGCTTTGCAGTCCTAGTACCCTTTAAGTTAAGAGCCACAAACTGGTAACACACAAATCTGAAAGTTGGCATCCCCACTCTACCACTTTCCTTGCGAATTTGGGTAAATTACTTATCATTTACATATTTTTGTCCCTTCGTCCATAAAATGAAAATGAAACTAATAATTACCATCTCAGTAAAAACTAAAAAGGTAACACAAGTAAATCACCTGGCATAGTGCCCCTCACACAGTAAGCACTTAATAAATGTGAGCTGCTATTACTAATAAATTGGAATACAGCTTTCATACTGAGAAATAATGCAGTAATTGTTACTCCTACACATTTGTGGTCCACATTTGTGAATATCAAATGGAAACTTCCAAAAGTAAATTTCTTATTTTTAATGACATTTTAAAAATACTATTCTCTGGAATGATTAAAAAGTAGGTAAATATGTAAACAGCATATATAAGAGATGGTGAGGCATAGTAGAAAGCCAGCTTTAGAGCCATACCAATCTGAGTTCTGAACCTAAATCATCAACTTGGCCTATGTAATCCAGGCCACTTACACTCTCAGCCTTGTAAAGCTGTTGCAAGGATTAATAAAGTATGTAAAACCATCACACAGTATCTGGATGTAGTATGCACTCAATAAACAGAACTTATTGCCATTCTTCTCAGCTACTCCCTTACGATAAAACCACGCTTGCCAGGGAAGAGGTACAGTACTGGTACTGGCAAACACAAGGGCTAATTAATATTCAGGCCTGTAACCAAGGACCCTAATTTTATCTTACCAATGTAAGAACTAAGGCAGTGTTTTTTGGGGTCACATAATGCTTCCAGAGACTAATGAAAATAGGGTCCCTGGCTCTCAGAAATTTTTCAGATATTTCAGGAAACAACACGTCAGGGATTTTAAGAACCCGTATTAAGGTGAACACTAGCTAATTTTTTCTAGATTTAACTTGTAAGAGTCTGAAAACTTTACTCTGTGACAAAACTATTCACTTAGCGTTGCTCATAACAAAGCAAGCAAACTCTGCTTTTATTAGATTTCTCAATTCCGTTAGTTAAATTTCATAAGCTATCTGATGTTGTGCGTGAAATGAAAACTTGGTAAGTCTAACTACAAACTATGCTAGAATGTCCAAATACTTTTAAACGTGATGCGTGAACATATAATCCAGGCACCGAACCAAAAGGAAAAAGTCCAATTAATCAATCAGTCAAATAAAACGACGCTAGCTCTATTCGATTCTTAGAAAGGCTGGATCAATTCAAGCAATCAACCGAGCTTGTAACTTAAAAAAACAAAAAATCTACAACCATGGAAATCAAAATTTACAAAAACAAAACTGAGCCAGAAAATACACACACAGTTTACTGAGTATCTGAATATCGTTTATCCTTACTTCTACTCCCTGCGTGGAATACTTTTTTTATCCTTTAACTCAGCCTTCTCAAACTCCCTGCGTAAATAACATATTCATCAATCACTGAAGAGCATTAAGAACGAAGTCAACGAGCACCTTAGACTCAGCTCTTCTTAATGCACGACCCAGAGGGAGCTTGGTCCATCATAAAGTTTTGCCCCAATGACCTTGGTCCCAAAGATTCCCCTCCCTCCCTGCTGCCGGTCCTTCCACGTGCTGGCGGCTGCGGTTACCCCAGAGGTGGCTGCAGGTCGGAAGAGGAGCTTGAGGACCCGCAGGCTCGAAGGGAACGAGGGCTGCTCACAGCACCTGGGCTGGGGCACCCGCTCCTTTCTTCCCGGCACCAGTTCCCCAGCGGCGCACACACTGCCCCGGACCGAAGCCTGCGGGGACGACCCGGACCTCCTTCCCCGCACCTCGCTCCCGACCCGGTCTGCAGGGCAGGGTGTGCGGTGGAGACCGTGGCACAGGAAACCCTCTTTCCTTCAGCACCATGTTCCGTCGCCCGGCCGGAGTGCCGGACACCTCGGGGGAGTGGACAGCCCCAGGAAGAAGGGGGAACGAAGGAAGAAGGAAAGTAGGATGAAGAATCCTGCGCCACGCCACCGCCACCGCCTCCACGTCCAGGGCTCCCCGGAGGCCCCTGCCGGTCGCCAGCCCAGCGGGCGGGAAGGTCTGGCACGGCAGCGCCAGCCAGGGGCTCCAGATGTTGGGGTGCGGGAGTCGCGGGGTACTCACCATCAGAACTTTGGCCGCGTTCTCCAGCTGAGCGATCACTTCTGGGGGCCCCAGCGCCGCCGCCATCATGGTCTCTCTTCAATGACGCGCCATGCGCTGCATTATGGGAGCGGGCGCCGCGGCCGGCCAATCGCCGCAGCGCCCCCGGAGCCCCACGCGCTCCCGGACGCCGTCGCAGGCGCCGTCGACGGCGGCGTCGCGGGCCCCGCAGGCCTGGCCCGGCTGTCGGGCTCCGGGCGGCGGGAACGGGAGAGTGAGTGTGGCGGTCTCGCCGGGGCGGGGGGCCCAGACGGGGACGGCCGCGGCTCGGCTTCCGCGCATGCGTGCTGTCGGGCGCCCGGGCCTCCGCGGCCCCGCCTGTGCGGTCGGGCTCCGTCCCCCGCGGGCACCCCTCGCCCGGTCCCCGGCATTACCCGGGACGCCGGCGCGCTCTCGGTGCTCTCCCCGGCGCTCCGCCCGCCCCTCCCACGCACACGCAGTGCAGTGCGGGGTCTCGCTGGGACCTGCTCTGTCCACCCCTTCCCCGGAGTCCTGGTTCTGGTCCTGCGTAGCTCCCGGCCGGAAAGAAGGCGGCATTACGGGGCGGAAAGGTTCGTTCCCCTCGTGGGAGGTCCCGCAGCGGATTCCTCCACGTCTATCGGGACAGCAGATCGTTGCGAGCTCTTTTCAAAGGCTGCGTCGTCCTGGAAAGTGAACTAGCAGGAATCCTAACGTTGAGTACCCTTCTTCCTGAATTCAGAAAGAACTCATTCTTACCCGTTTTGTCGGGTTTCAGGACGTTGTAGTGGCAATGTTATTTACAGAATCCGTGTGGACAGGTACTTTGTATGGTAATTCAACTCTCCCTCCAGTGCTTCAGTCTAGGCTCCTTTACAACACCCAGGCAAGTAGTCCTGAGAGCAGCTACTTCCGTTTTCAGACCAGCGTTAACTATTACAAAACTTGTTCAGAAGAGGGGCTTGTTTTGTTTTGAGCTGACATCTACTTTCCTATGACTTCGACCCTTTGGTGCTTCCTGGGACTGTGCGGAAAATCAGATTCATTTCAGTGTTTGTAAATTGTCTTCAGTTGAAATCCTCCTGTATTTATTCTTCCTACTTATAAGTAAACCATACTTTTAATATTCTTTTTTATTTTTTTTAAGATTTTATTTATTTGACAGAGAAATAGCACAGATAAGCAGAGTGCCAGGCAGAAGGAGAGGGAAAAGCAGGCTCTCCCCTGAGCAGGGAGCCCAGTGCGGGGCTCAGTCCCAGGATCTTGGGATCATGACTGAGCAGAAGGCAGACTCTTAACCCACTGAGCCACTGAGGCGCCCCAAGATACTTTAAGATTTTATGTATTTATTTCACAAAGAGAGTATGAATGAGGGGCAGCAGAAGAAGCAGGCTCCAGCACCCTGCAATCATGACCTGAGCCAAAGGCAAATAAATGGCAGAGGCTTAACCAACTGAGCCATCCAGGCACCCCAGGGTGTTTTGTTTTGTTTTGTTTTTAATGTCACTGCAACAGAATTGCATTATTTTCTCCTTTGGAAACAGGTTGTTTAAAAAAAAAAAAAAACAAACACCTTTCTTGTATTTGATATCTGCAACTTCCGAGTTGAGAAAGTGAATTAATGAGTTTTTTATTGCTTGAGAAACAAAAGAAATGCTTTTTATTTCATTATGAAAGGGTAAAGTTAAACAAAATGCAGTGAATGGCCTTTTTTATTTTAAGAATTGTGTGAAGCTAAGCGGTAAATGTAGTGCATGGCACTCAATAAATATTTGACTAAGTATAGCAGTCCAAAAAAGGATTACAAAAATGTCGATGCCAGGAAGAATAATTACTGCAGATCAGTGATCTATCTGCAAAAGTGTAGGTAAATGAATAGTTTGTGACATTAAATGTTTGAGGCTTATAATGCTTCACATTGGGCCTTGTGCTCCAAAGATTTTGTTTTGTGTAATTACATAAGAACTTTGCATCTGGACACTTTTTTAAAGGAGGAAAAAGTATTTTATCAAATGTGGAGGTGAGTAGGCTTCTTTTCAAATTAGTATATTGAATTTAGAGGGTTTCTAGAGTGGGTTATAGACATCTCATATTACTGGCAGCCATGAATTTTAGGGTGGGGTAAACAATGAAGTTGTAGAATCTCAATGTTGGAAAACAGTAGGATTTACCTACTAGCTTAACCTCTTCGATGCCTGACTCTCATTATTTCTTGACTTATTCAATAATAATGCTCTCCTGTGGAGGGTTAAGAAGTAGTATTCTAGTCTACCACATGCTTTTCATATCCTGAAATAGAAAAGGAGAAGAAAGTTGTGCAGATTCCAATAATTTCTAAGAGAGAAATGTTAATGGTCAAAGAAGTAGATGTCTGGTTGAAATGTACCTGAAATCAAGAACACTTCACAAATACATCCTCTCTACTTTTAGAGTACTCCTTTAACAGTATGATGTCATAGGAGTCAAAATTGTCCCTACCTATTCTTCACCAAAACTAATTAGTTAAGTATATTACATACTTTTCCTTAGAAATGTAGGTGTTTTTGTTTGTTTTTTTTTTTTTAATGGAAACCAGTAGGATTTGCCAATGTTACTAAATGTCTTTCCTCAATTAGTGGCTTTCCAAAAACATTTCTAAAGTGAAAATATGGTTACTCTCTCTACCGTTGACATTTCAGTGCAAAGAAAAAACCAACTGTTGTTGTATTTTAAATGATATTTTAATGATATTAAATTTTACCTTGAAACTAGAAGAGAATTTAGAGATAATAGAATCTTAAGATTTGGAAATGAAAATCCGTTAATGACCATTTCTCAAATGAAGACAATAAGACTGAGAGAAAGTAAATGATTTAGAAGCAAGCCAGGTAGAACCAGTCACCTATCTTACAGTTTAGTATCTTCTGTGGTGAATGGACAAGGGCTGAGATTTAAATCAGAAGAACGAAGTTTGTATTATATCTCTGCTTCTTCTAAGATATGTTTACTGGCTAAGTAGCTTAACATCTCAGGACCTCAGTTTGATCATCCATAGAATATTGACCATCACAAGTGTGTGAGATGCAAAGAAGAGAATACACTTGAGACGACTTGTAAAGCTATGAAGCATTCTATGTATGCAAGGTATTACTGTTATCAATTGATTACTTGTTTGGCACAATGATATTGTAGGACAATTGAAACTGAAGTCACAGTCTTTGCTTCTGAAAAGTTTGAGATATAAGGCTATTTAAAGTAACAGCAGTTAGGGGCGCCTGGGTGGCTCAGTTGGTTAAGCGACTGCCTTCGGCTCAGGTCATGATCCCGGAGACCTGGGATCGAGTCCCACATCGGGCTCCCTGCTCTGCAGGAAGCCTGCTTCTCCCTCTCTCACTCCCCCTGCTTGTGTTCCCCCTCTGGCTGTGTTTCTCTCTGTCAAATAAATAAAAAAAAACTTAAAAAAAAATAACAGCAGTTAATAAAATAGCAGCAGTTAATTAATTCATATTCTCTCACTCCTTTCCAACTGTAGTACAATAAAAAATACATTTGTGCTTTGTTCCTCATTTCTGGCAAGAATCTCCTAAAACCCTTGGATTTCCTGAGTGATGGAATGTCTTCCATTAATCATAAAAAGCCTCCTCCAATCACACCTGAGTTTATGCTAATGAGGTGACAGGGTGGGGCCCCCAGATGGCTACAAGAAGGGGCTGGTCACCTGAAAGAGCAAAGGTTAGGAACCTTTGGTTCCTTTGGTTTTGGACCCACTCCCCAACCTCCAGGGAGGAGAAGAGGTGCTGGATATTGAACACTATAAAAGCTTTTTTGACAAGCTTCCAAGTTGGTGAATGTGTCCACCTGCAGTGACACCCCCCAACTCCACAGGGATGGAGGTTCCTGTGATGGAGACCCTTCCAGACCTTGTCTTATGTACTTCTTAATCTGGCTGTTCACTTGTATCCTTTGTAATAAACTGGTAAATGTAAATAAGGTATTTTCCTGAGATCTTTGAACCATTCTAGCAAATTATTGAAACTGAGCAGGGGATTGTGGGAATCCCTGATTTATAGCCAGTGGGTCAAAAGTATGAGTTGTCCCTGAGACTTGAAACAGGCATCTTATGGTATTGAGCCCTTAATTTGTGGGGTCTGTACTAATTCTGAGTGTTCATATCAGAACAGAATTGTAGGGGCACCTGGGTGGCTCACTTGTTAAGCATCTGCCTTCAGCTCAGGTTGTGATCATAGAGTCCTGCAACCAAGCCCCACATCAGGCTCCCTGCTTGGTGGGGAGCCTGCTTCTCCCTCTCCTCACTCTTCTCATTCATGCTCGCTCGCTCGCTCTCTCACTCTCTCTCTCTCTCACTTTCTCAAATAAAATCTTAAAAAAAAAGAATTTAATAGGAACACACACAGTAGCTGTCTCTCATGGATTACTTAAATATATAAGAATTTGCCTATTGCGGGCACTTGGGTGGCTCAGTGGGTTAAAGCCTCTGCCTTCAGCTCAGGTCATGATCTCAGGGTTCTGGGATCGAGGGGCTCTCTGCTCAGCGGGGAGCCTGCTTCCTCCTCTCTCTCTCTCTGCCTGCCGTTCTGCCTACTTGCAATCTCTCTCTCTCTCTCTCTCTCTCTCTCTCTCTCGCTCTGTCAAATAAATAAATAAACCTTTAAAAAAAGAATTTGCATATTGCAAAATAGTAAACATTTCAGTCAGTTTGAGAATACTACAAAATGGTGGTTCTGTTTACACACAATTACTACATAAAGGACACTAAGCTATTTTTTAGCTGTTTTCATCTATTAACTCATTCAATCGTCCCAATAACTCTTATATAACAATTATGCTATTATTTTCACAAATTTCAGATGAGGAAATCAAATCATAAAGCAACTTAGTTACTTGGCTCAGAAATAATATAACGGGGATTTCAGCCCAATACTCCATGCTTCCAACTCTAGGATTCTGCTTCCAGGTAAAGACGAAGTCACTTGGAATTATTATAGCTTAAATAGATACATTTCAAGCTATCATGTCAACTTTTTCAGTTTCGTATACTGTAAAGACTATTAAAAATCTGTGTCATGCTTGAAATACATAACAAGTAATGAAAACTGCCAGAGAAGTCAAGCAACTGTGTATAGAAACTCTGAAGCTTTTCCTTCTTAAGAAAGCTTATTTTAGTTCAATATTTGTAAACTAATCAAGGTGATACACCACATTAATAAAGGACAAGAACCATTTGATCCTTTCAATGGATGCAGAAAAGGCATTTGACAAAATACACTATCCATTCTTTATAAAAATCCTCAACAAAGCAGGTATAGATGGAACATACCTCAGCATCATGAAGGACATATATGAAAGACCCACAGCTAATATCATCTTCGCTGGGGAATAGCTCTGCAGTCAGGAATAAGACAAGGATGTCCACTCTCACCATTACTATTTAACATGGTACAGGAAGTCCTAGCCTCAGCAATCAGACAACAAAAAGAAATAAAAGGCATCCAGATCAGCAAGGAAGAAGTCAAACTTTTACTATTCGCCAATGACCTAATACTCTAGAAAATCTGGAAGACTCCACCAAAATCAAAATTGTTAGAACTGATACATGAATACAGCAAAGCTGTAGGATGTAAAATCAATATACAGAAATCTGTTGCATTTCTATACACGAATAATGAAGCAGTAGAAAAATAACTCAAGGAATCAATCCCATTTACAAGTATAAAAGAAATTGAAGAGGACACAAAGAAATGGAAAAACATTCCATGTTCATGGATTGGAAGAACAAAACATTGTTAAAATGCCTATACTACCCAAAGCAATCTCCACATTTAATGCAATCACTATGAAAATACCACCAACAGTTTTCACAGAACTAGAACAAAGAAAGCTAAAATTTGTATGGATCCACAGAAGACACTGAATAGCCAAAGAAACCCTGAAAAAGAAAGGCAAAGCTGAAGGCATCATGATTCCAGACTCCAAGCTATATTACAAAACTGTAGTCATTAAAACAGTGTGGTGCTGGTACAAAAACAGACACATAGATCAATGGAACAGAATAGAGAACCCCAGAAATGGACCCACGACTACGTGGTCAACGAATATTTCACAAAGCATAAAGGAATATCCAGTGGAAAAAAGATAGTCTCTTCAACAAATTGTGTTGGGAAAACTGGACTGCAACATGCAAAACAATGAAACCTGACCACTTTCTTACACCACTCACAAAAATAAATTCAAAATGGATGAAAGAGCTACAAGTGAAACAGGAAACCATCATAATCTTAGAGGATTTTGAGGCAGCAACCTCTTTGACCTTGACTGTAGCAACTTATTAGTAGACATGTTGCTGGACGCCAGGGGAAAAAGGCAAAAGATGAACTATTGGTGCTTCATCAAGATAAAAGCTTCTGCACAGCGAGGAAACAACAAAACTAAACAGCAGCCTATGGAATGGGAGCAGATACTTGAAAGTGACATATCTGGTAAAGGGTAAGTATCCAAAATCTATAAAGAACTTATCAAACTCAGCAAGACAAATAATCAGTTAAGAAATGGGCAGAAGACATGAATAGACATTTTTCCAAAGCAGACATCCAAATGGCTAGCAGACACATGAAAAGATGCTCAACATCACTCATCACCAGGGAAATACAAATCAAAACCACAATGAGATACCACCTCACTCCTGTCAGAATAGCTAAAATTAACAACACAAGAAACAACAGGAGGTGAGGATGCAAGAAAGGGTTCCCCTTCTTGCACTAGTGGTGGGAATGCAGGCTGGTGCAGCCACCCTGGAAAACAGTATGGAGGTTCCTCAAAAAGTTAGAAGTAGAACTACCCTATGATTCAGCAATTGCACTACTAGGTATTTAAACAAAGTGATCCAAAGGGGCACACACACCCCAATGTTTATAGCAGCAAGGTCCACAATAGCCAAACTACAGAAAGAGCCCTGATGTCCAACAATAGATGAATGGATCAAGAAGATGTGGTGTATTTATACAATGGGATATTATTCAGCCATCAGAAAGAAGGAAATCTTGCTATTTACAACAACATGGATGGAGCTAGAGTGTACTATGTTCAAACGAAGTCAGTCAGAGAAAGACAAATACCATATGACTTTACTCACGTGTGGAATTTAGGAAACAAAAGAGATGAAAATATGTGAAGGCAAAAAAGTTAAAAAGAGAGAGGGATCAAACCATAAGAGATTCTTAACAATAGAGAACAAACTGAGGGTTGATAGAAGGAGGTAGGTGGGGTTGGGCATTAAGGAGGGCACTTGTTAGGATGAGTGTTGTATGTAAGTGATGAACCACTGAATTCTACTCCTGAAACCAATATTGCACTGAATGTTAACTAACTGGAATTTAAATAAAAATTTGAAAAAAAAGAGACAGCTTATTTTAGAAATGTCTTGACATTTCATCAGTTGATAAAACACAACTGAGTGCTCAGATATTCAGTAACTTGAGATTTATACCTTCTGTGCAAAAGTTGACTTATTGCAGTTTAGTACCTTATATGAGTCCTCTTGGCGTTAAATCACGAAATATGGTAATTATGGTAAACCCATAATATAGTGTTTGCATTCTTTTCATCTTTTCACATTCATTGAACCATGCATATTGGTTTGTTTTTTTATTTACCAAGAGACCATCATGTGTTTTTGCAAAACCATTTGTCAAGTCCTAAACATCTTGTCAACATAAGCACACTGATGAAATACCAGATATTCTCAAAGTATGGCCCAGGGACACCTAGTAGGTAAGTCCTAGAATAGCCAGTAGGTCCCTAAGATCCTTTCAGAGTGTCTACAGGTAAAAACTATTTTCAGATGACAATATTAAGTCCTTCCTCATTAATAATTACTTTAAAGGTAAATGAATAGAACTCCCCAATCAAAATACTCAGATTGGCTGAATGTATTTAAAAAATAGGGTCCAGGGTGCCTGGGTGGCTCAGTGGGTTAAGCCTCTGCCTTTGGCTCAGGTCATGATCTCAGGGTCCTGGAATCAAGCCCCACATCGGGCTCTCTGCTCGGTGGGGAGCCTGCTTCCTCCTCTCTCTCTGCCTGCCTCTCTGCCTACTTGTGATCTATCTCTCTGTCAAATACATAAATAAAATCTTTTTTAAAAATAAGATACAAACAACAACAAACAACAACAACAAAAAACGAGGACCCAACTATATACCAGCTCTCATCACTGCTGTTCAACATAGTACTAGAAGTTCTAGCTAGAGCACTTAGGCAAAAAAAAAAAAGAAAGAAAGAAAAAAAGAAAAAAACCCCACTGAAATTAGAGAGAAAGAAGTAAAATTATCTCTGTGTACAGATGTCATGATGTTAGATATAGAAAACCCTAAAGATTCAGCAAAGTTGCAGGATACAAAGTCAACAATAAAAACTCATTTGCACTGCTATATATACTAACAATGAACTATATGAAAAGGAAATTAATAAAATAACTTCATTTACAATAATATTAATAAGAAAATTGTAATTAGGAATAAACTTAACCAAGGAGATGAAATATTTATACACTAAAAGCCACAGAACATCGCTGAAAGAAAGAGGACAGAGATAAAAGGAAAGACATCCCACATTCATGGATTGGAAGACCTATTATTATTTTTTTTGGAAGACCTACTATTGTTAAGTTGTCAGTAATACCCAAAATGATGTACAGATTTAATGTAATCCCTATCAAAAATCCCAATGACATTTTTTTGCAGAAATAGAAAAATCCATTCTAAAAGTCACATGGAATCACAAGGGATCCCAAAGAACCAAAACAATCTTGGAAAAGAAGAGCTAAGTTGAAGACTCACACTTCCTGATTTCAAAACTTAATCACATCTTAATCAAAACTGTGGTACTAGCACAAAGACAGACATGTAAATCAACACAATAGACTAGAAATCCCAGAAATGAGACTTCATATATGTGATCAAATGTTTTTCTTTAAAGATTTTATTTATTTGACAGAGAGAGAGATCACAAATAGGCAGAGAGGCAGGCAGAGAAAGAGGGAAAAGCAGGCTCCCTGCTGAGCGGAGAGCCCGATGCAGGACCCTGAGATCATGACCTGAGCCCAAGGCAGAGGCTCAACTCTCTGAGCCACTCAGGTGCCTCCGATTTTTTTTTTTTTTTTTTGAGAGAGAGAGAGTGTGAACAGGTAGAGGGGGAAGGAGAGAGAATCCCAAGCAGGCTCCAGAGCCTGATATGGGGCTGAATCTCATGACCTTGAGATCAAGACCCAAGCTAAAACCAAGAGTTAGATGTTCAACTGACTGAGCCACCCAGGCTCCCCAAATGATTTTTGACAAGAGTGCCAAGATCCTTCAATGGGGAAAGGACAGCATTTTCAACAAGTGGAGTTGGGTAAACTGATGGAAAAACATGCAAAAAAAAAAAAAAAAGGAAGTTGTACATGCACACACACACACACACACACACAGGAATTGTAACTATGTGAGAGATGGATGTGTTAAGTAACTTTATTGTGGTAATCATTTTGCAAAATATATATACATATAAATATATATATATGTATAAAATCACCATGTTGTATCTTTTAGACCTGCACAATGTTATAAGTCAATTACATCTCAATAAAGCTGGACACAAAAAAGAATTAGCTTGGACTCTCTTACACTATATACAAAAATTAACTTAAAATGGATTGGAGACCTAAAAGTGTAAAACTCTTGGAAGAAAGTGGATGCATGAATAAAAAAATGTAGTATAGACATATAATAAAATATTAATCGGTCTTTAGAAGGATGCAAATTCTGGGGCATGCCTAGGTGGCTCAGTCAGTTGAGCATCTGACTCTTAGTTTGGGCTCAGGTCATGATCCCTGGGTCTGGAGATTAGCCCCCATAGCGCTCCTTGCTCAGAAGGGAGTCTGCTTCCCCTCTTCCTCTCCTTCCACTCCCCCCCACTCATGCACTCCCTTTCTGAAATAAATACATAAATCTAAATACATAAATAAATGGACACAAATTCTGAAACATGCTATAACATGGATGAACCTTGAAGACATTATGTCAGGTGAAATAAGCTAGTTAGAAAAAGACAAATACTGTGGTGCTTGGGTGGCTCAGTCAGTTAAACATCTGACTCTTGGTTTCGACTTAGGTTGTGATCACAGGATCTTTGTGTTCTCCGTGACGTCTGCTTGAGATTCCCTCCCTCTTCCCCCTCCTCTACCCCTCACCTTGCTCATGCTCTTTCTCTCTCTCTAAAACAGATAAATAAAATCTTTCAAAATCTTTTTTTAAAGATTTTGAAAGATTTTATTTATTTGACGGAGAGAGACACAGCTAGAGAGGGAACACAAGCAGGGGGAGTGAGAGAGGGAGTAGCAGGCTTCCCGCCAAGCAGGGACCCCAGGATCATGACTTGAGCCGAAGGCAATTAATGACTGAGCCACCCAAGAGCCCCCAGATAAATAAAATCTTTTAAAAATATATAAATAAATAAAGAAAAGAAAAAGACAAACACTTATAAGAGGTACCTAAAGTAGTCAAACTCATAGAAACAGGAAGTAGAGTGATAGCCTGATGGTTGGGGGCACAGAGTTTCTGTTTTTAAGACTGAAACGTTCTAGAGATCTGTTACACAACACTGAAAACACTGTTGACATACTTAACACTACTGAACTGAATACTTAAAAATGGTTAAGATGGGAAATTTTATGTTCCTGGGGTTTGTTTTGTTTTTAACCATAATTGAATTTCTTTTTTAAAAGCTCAATCTAAACATCCCATTTTTCCTGTGAAATTTGATTATTTTGCTTAAACAAATAAAATAATTGGAAAACTTATTTTCATAATAAAACTGAGATGTTATTTGCCTTTTTACTCTCTGTCAGTGTGAACAGTGGGGTTTTCCAAAGGCTGCCTGGGTAATATCCCTGTGCATTGAATGTACAAACACATATGAGAATGTAGTTCTTCTAGTAAGTCAGACATTAAAGAAACCTGTAAAAATGTAAAAACAATCTCACTCCTCAATTTTTTGTTTATAATATTTATTATAAAAAATAAATTAATATTTCTTTAATGTCTCAATTTTTTGGCTCCTAGGTGGCTCAGCTGGTTAAGCTTCCAACCCTTAATTTCAGCTCAGGTCACAATTGCAGGGTGGTGAGATCAAGTCCTGAGTCACTTAGGATTCTCTTTCTCCCCTTCCCTCTGCCTCTCTTCCCCTGCTCATTCTTTCTTTCTTTCCCTAAAGAAAATAACAATAATAATCATTTCTCAATTTTAATTTCTTTACATAGTAGATACCAATAAATAGAACCGACATATACAAAAGCTCTTTAGACTCATCAATAAGGTTTTCCCCCTATCATTTTAATTGCTTTAATGCTTGATTTTTTTAATGTTCAGATTTTGAGGGGAACATAATTTTAATTTTTTAAAATTAAAATGCCACATTTCAAATGATTAAAATAAAACAAAAATTACAGTCTAATATGCTCTCATAAAAAATAAAGGAATTGCCAGGAATTGAACATTTAAAGTGTTTCCAAGTGAAACATTTGGGAAATTGGGAAAGACCGCTCTGGACCAGCTGCCTACTGTCATCAACCAATCCCTCTGGCTGGAGATTGGGAGACCCACGGGTGTGCAGATCTCCACACAGGCGTCGCCCAGCTTATGTAAGTCAGCCTCGCTGTCTGAATATCCGGCACATAGATATAGCTGTAGGCCCAGAAATCTGTTCTGCAAATGCAATGCTGTGGTCATAAGGGGCGCAGGGCTGGGGATTCTGAGGGACATCTGTAAATCCATCTCAGGGCCTTGTTAAGAACCAAGAGAATGCCTTGTTGGTGTAGGCCACTAACGCAGTAGTGACTTGTATATTCACAGTTAAGTATCATATTATTAGGATAACACTGTGTCCTACTCTAAAGGCCCTGACAAGAAATACAGATTAACAGCACCTGGCAGGTGACACTTTTTAAAAAAGATTTTATTTATTTATTTGTCAGAGAGAGCGCAAAAGAGATGCACAAGCAAGGGGAGTGGCAGGCAGAGGGAGAAGCAGGCTCGCCACCAAACAGGGAGCCCTACGCGGGGCTCCATCCCAGGAGCCTGGGATCGTCACCTGAGCGGAAGGCAGTCACTTAATGAATGATGGAGCCACACAGGAACCCAGGACACGTGATTCTTGATGGCATCGTGAGTTCAAGCCCCATGATGGGCATAGAGATTACTTAAAAAAATGACATATAGATGAATAATGTGAATTATGCCACAGAGAGATTATGCTATTTTACTTGAGAATCAAGACAGGAATAAAATCTCTTTTAGCAAGTATCTACTTGTAAAGCCCAAATTAAATAAGAACACTTACTAAGAATAATTCCCCTTGATATAGAAGGTATTTGATCTAGAAACTGTTAAGACATCTTACAACCTAAAATCTCTGAAACTTTTGAAGGCGGCAATACAGAACAAGAAGTATTCTGATATCAAATTTATAGGAACCTAATATATTTCCCCAGGAATAAAAACATGATAGACCAAGGGGAAACACCTCTTTAAAATATTTCTTTTTCATAGAAAGTATACTTCTGCACATATCATATATCTGTGAAATGTTACTATTTGGAGTTCTCAAATATTTCACGAAGATACGGCACAGTTTTGGGGGTGTGTGTATCAGTCGCAGTAACAGCAATGAGCAGCTGGAGAGTAGCCATATCCTGCTTCCTGTTATGACCCTTGAAACTTATTTTTGAATGAAATATCAGGACTTTTAGAATGAAAAATCAGGACTTTTTTTTCCCTGCTGTGTCCCGGGGGTGGGAAAGGCAAGCAGAAACCTGTGTTTCTGGGACAGGGGGGGAAGGAGGGGGAGCGCCTGGGTCCGACTCACCGGTCAACCCGCAGTCATGTGTTTTGATGACATTTCCCATCGGGGGCTTCCCGATCTGGAAACCAGAATGACTTCTCAACGGCCCTGAGCTGCCGAAATTGAGGGGGGCTCCGTGGCAAGACGGAAAATCAGAGAGGGGGCATTAGCCGAGGCTGCAGAGGGTCGGAAGCCAGGTCTGGGGCCGTAGCAGGTAGGGAGAGTGAGTGTGAGGAGGGTGTGGAGGAAAGGTGGGCAAAGGACAGCTTGCTCTTGGCCTGGCAGCTCCTCTCAAGCAAGCCTGCTAAGGCTTTTCAAGTCACATCAAGGGGACGAAACCCCACAGGGTCCTCTGGCTGGTGAGAAGAAGCAAAGGCAAAGCTGCTTGCTGGGGGCAGAGGATGAGAGTGACAAGCTCTCTTGTGAGGAGGTGACGCAGGCCAGGCCCTGGATGTCGTGGGGAGCTGGGCAAGGAGGAAGCTACTCCAGAAGAGCAACTGTGCTGAGCGTCTGTCCTGCCCTGCCCGGGAGCACCGTGCCCTGCGGCTGCCAGAGCTGGGGGGCGGGCGGGCTGGACTTTGACAGACCCCGGGGCAGTGAAGCTGTGTCACTGGCCCCCCCAGGGGAGAGTCTCCCTCTCAGGGCGAATGTGAAGGCAGGTCAGCAGGGCTGCAGTGATACTGCTCTGCTCTTAATTCCTCACACTCAAGCCTATGGAGAGCTAGAGAAGACTGGGGTTCATCCCAGCAGCCCGTACTCATATTCTTGGGACTTTTGCCTCATGCTCGGATCGGCCTTGAGCAGCCGCACAGCACCTGCCCCCCACGCTCTGCACCCTCCAGCAGGCTTCCGGCGCGGGGGGAGCCACACAGCGGCTTCGGACCACAAGGAGGTGACGCCAACACTGGGCCCTGGGCCCTGGAGCGGGACTGTGTCATTCGTTATTCGTGCCAAATTTGAATATTTGGCCGGGCAGCCCCAAAATATTCTGATCCTTTTTTTTTTTTTTTTTTTTTTCTATTTAAAGATTTTATTTATTTGACAGTGAGAAACACAGCCAGAGAGGGAACACAAGCAGGGGGAGTGAGAGAGGGAGAAGCAGGCCTCCCGCCGAGCAGGGAGCCCGATGCGGGACTCGATCCCGGGTCTCTGGGATCATGACCTGAGCCGAAGGCAGTCGCGTAACCAACTGAGCCACCCAGGCGACCCTATTCTGATCCTTTTAAAGCCTCCGCATCCCATAGGTGCTGAGGAGAACCTCCAAGGGTGCCTGGGGGGCTCAGTTGGTTGAGCGACTGCCTTACGGCTCAGGTCATGATCCTGGAGACCCGGGATCGAGCCCCACATCGGGCTCCCTGCTTCTCCCTCTCTCACTCCCCCTGCTTGTGCTCCCTCTCTCGCTGTGTTTCTCTCTGTCAGATAGATAAATAAAATCTAAAAAGAAGAAGAAGAAGAAGAAGAAGAAGAAGAAGAAGAAGAAGAAGAAGAAGAAGAAGAAGAAGAACCTACAACTAAGACAAGGTTTTTTGGAACAAAGTGGTTGTTATCAACTTTCTGATATTGTCTGTTTTCTCTCATTTTGTTCCCATTTTTTCCCTCATTCGTTAACTTTTTCAGTTCTTCCCGGGAGAGTGGGTTCCACACTTCAGGGTGTTCTGCATCTGGTGTCTGCATGCTGGGGAAAGCCCCGCTTCGTGACTGGACTGATGCCAACAAAGTCTATGAGCAAAGTCTTCAGCGGAGACAGGGTCTCTTGGCTTCCAGGGGGACCCTTTTGGATACTTTTTTAAGAACATGGAGGTGTTTCAAAACAAGCATTCCAAGGACTGTGCCTGCGAGAATTCATCTCTGGTGAGTCTAGTGCGAAGGAGCGTGGTATCCGGCAAGAGCTGGTTTGCTTGTTTTGAACTACAGGAGTCACGATCTACCTCGGTCCTGCTGGCCCACCGCCCCAGAGAGCAGCCACACCAGCTGCGTGAGGACCGCCGCCCTGGACTGTTGTTCCCCCTTTCTGCCTCCTGCGTGATTTTCACTCTTTATTCTAACAGAGCTCAAGCCCACCTCTTATCAATGATGGCCCCAACCTGACTCCATCCCTACATATTTACTTAAAAGGAAGACTCATATTTAAAGTAAAACTGTGATCTTTCCATAATCTCAAAGTAATTCTCTCTCCAAAATTCTAAGTTCATCTTAATCTGGAAGGAAAATATGACAAATTTCAGCTTAAAAAGATATTTTCTTGAAGTAATCTCTGCACCCAACATGGGGCTCAAACTCACAACTGAGATCAAGAGGCACATGCCCCACTGACTGAGCTGGCCAGGCCCGCCTACAAACTTCAGCTTTGATGAAAGTAACCATCCGTAGAGCTTATGAACAGAATCAGATAAGCCTACCTGTCTTACACTGTTGTCCTGAGAAAAACCTGTGATAAATGTATGTAGAGACATCCATGGATTTTATATTCAAGCTTCACTTTTAAGCATCAGTATGTGTAAAGTGATGCTTAATACATACATTGAACATGAGGCTCTTCAGTATGTCTTTGTTGACTCAATATGGAATGAACAAACGTTAGGTGCCCATCGTGGCTCAAGAACAGAGTGAGCCATGGCATTCAAGGGTCCTTAACGATTGTCCAGGTCCTGGAGGGGGACACATAATGCCAATTTGCCCTAACATCACAGAAATCTGCACAGTATTTGTTCCTGACTAGGTGTTCAACAGCACCTTCTTAGAATATACAGCTCTAAAAGACAATAACCTGAAGGAAAACACTGCAATTTGCAGATGGTTTAATGAAGAATTCCTATTTTCCTCTTCATGAAAACATCATGCCGAAAAATGTCGTGGACCCGTGGAGTGAGCACAGATCTTACCAGCAAAGGCCCCTCACCAGCTCCCTCTGCTGTCTATTGGTTTGATTTGGCTCTCAGAGAAACTCTGGGACTTTCTGGAATAAAATATATGTACTGGGGAGTAGGCAACAGTATCAGTTACCAGTATATTCTCACATATATTCTAGAGTGAAGGAAATCAAACCACTAAATACATTTGAGTAAGAGAATTTCTACATGTAGTCTTATTACATTAGTATCTCTGTTTTTGTTTCAGCTGTGATCGTGTAAACTCTTGTGAAGAAAAAAAAGACTTATAACAGGTTTCTCTTTACAGGTATTTATTTGGTATAAACCTCCATGGCCCAGAAGAGAAACAAACAAACAAAAATCTACTTAACAAAATTCAGGTGATCTCTGGAAAAATTATTTTCCAGAAGTATGGGGCAAAACAACCAAACACCATTTAGGGCATTCTAAAACCTTTAGTTCTGAATCCCTACTTATCAAAACAATTAACAACCTCGGTAGATATCTCCCAGGCTGCCAGAGGAGGGGAACACCAGGCTGGCTGCCTCTAACCGAAATCCATCTCTAGTTCAGCAAGTCTACACGTTTGAAACTGGGGGAAAGGTAACTAATTTACTTAGGAAGAAAACCTGCAGTCATATTTGGGGCAACAATTTTATTTTCTTTCCCTAGCTTTAAAGTATTTCTCATTCTATGGATAAAGAAGATATGATCCATACATACAAAGGAATATTACGCCTCCATCAGAAAGGTCGAATACCCAACTTTTGTAGCAACATGGACTGGACTGGAGGAGATTATGCTGAGTGAAATAAGCCAAGAAGAGAAAGTCAAGTATATGGTTTCACTTACTTGTGGAGCATCAAGAATAACATGGAGGACACTAAGAGAAGGAAAGGAAATGTGAACTGGGGTAAATCAGAGAGGAAAACAAAGCATGAGAGCCTGTGGACTCTGAGAAACAAACTGAAGGATTTAGAGGGGAAAGGGGAGGGGATGGGAGAGCCTGGTGGTGGGTACTGAGGGCACCTACTGGATGGAGCACTGGGTGTGGGGAATGGGCAATGAATCTTGGAACACTGGAAAAAAATAAAATAAAAAAAATTTTTTTAAGTATTTCTCGGGCGCCTGGGTGGCTCAGTTGGTTAAGCGACTACCTTCGGCTCAGGTCATGATCTCAGCGTCCTGGGATCGAGGCCGCATAGGGCTCTCTGCTCATCAGGGAGCCTGTTTCCTCCTCTCTCTCTGCCTGCCTCTCTGCCTACTTGTGATCTCTCTCTCTGTCAAATAAATAAATAAAATCTTTTTAAAAAAAAAAGTATTTCTCATTCTAAGTACTGAAGCCTTCCTGAAATCTCAAAGGTGGATTCTAGTTATTCCTCTTTAATAAATATAAGTGATAACTTAAAGAAATTCATGGATGCACCTATAGGTTGCATTATCTTAGTTTCTGCATAGTTTCTTTCCTAATATTTATATACCTGGTGATCTTACCTACATTAATTTACTAGTTCCCAGAGTCCACAGACTTAACTAGGAAAGACAGGTTTATTTGGAAAAAGGAATCTTTTATATTTTTATAAAATAGCTGGATTTAAAAAAAGAGGTTATTTATGAAAAAGCTCTATGGGAACTATCTTCCTCCCCCCTCTTTTCTAGAACGATCTTTTCTTGAAAGTCTAGATCACAACTGATACGTGACTGCTAGCGCCATGGGCTAGTTAATTGGGCCGATCAGTGACAGAATAAAAGGAAACTATCACTTGAAAAGGGGTGTCCTGTTCAAAGATGATATTCAGAAAAGATTTTATTTTAATTATTTTATCTTCAGGACCCAATTCCTTATATACATCAATAATTGTTGAGGTCCTCACTTGCTTTCCCTCCTGGAAGTCAGATGGGCTGCTGCTTACCAACCGCCTCACTACAGGGGGCGCGGCTGGCTCCGTTGGGGGCCCATGTGACTCTTGACCTGCAGGTAGTGAGTTTGAGCCCAGGGCAGAGATCACTTAAAAATAAATAAACTTTGGGCGTCTGGGTGGCTCAGTTGCTTAAGCATCTGCCTTCGCTTCAGGTCATGAGCTCGGGGTCTTTAGATCAAGCTCCACACGCTGTGCGGTCTCTTTGTCCCTCTCTCTCTGCTCCTCCCTCTTTCTCTTTCTTTCTCTCTCAACTAAATGAATGAGGTTTTTGGTTTTTTTTTCCCTTTTTTAAGATTTTATTTTTATTTTTATTTTTTTTATTTTTTTATTTTTTTATTTTTTTATTGTTACTAAATTTTTTTTTCCAGTGTTTCAAGATTCATTCCCCATTCCCCACACCCAGTGCTCCCCGCTTTAGGTGTCCCCAGTACCCACCACCAGGCTCTCCCATCCCTCCACCCCCCTCCCTCCAAGTCCCTCAGTTTGTTTCTGTGTTCAAAGTCTGTTGTTTCGTTTCCCTCCCTAGATTAC
>PITA01024207.1:0-26666 GCA_004023965.1 Spilogale gracilis
GGTGATGATGATGGTGGTGGTGGTGATGGTGGTGGTGATGGTAACATTTCAATATATCATCATTTCTTAACTTTGGGTTCCATATTCCTTTGATAAAATACCCTATTGCTTAACAGAAAAATTCCTTCCATTGCCTGGTATCAAACCTCCTCTATGTTCCCTGGGGCCTCTCTGAGACTACAAGGGGAATCCTGGGATTCTTTTGGAAATGAACCAGCCAGCATCCTGACGTGCCCAAATAAGCAGAGATCATGGAGAGATAACCCCTCCTGGCTTTCTTGATTCTTACTTGCTCCTCTCCCTGAAGGCTGAATGGGCACCCTGGAAGGGCAGTCCTGAGAGGGAGAGTAGGCAGTTATGGTTTGAGGAACCTGTCTGTTTTCCCTACATCAATCCAGACTCAAGTCACAAACGTGCGGGCACCTCCAGTAGAAAACTTGGTGCCATCTCCTGGCCATCCCGAGTATGGCATCCTGGAGGTTCGGGGGCGGGGGGCGGGCTGTGAGAGGGGGTGGCTGGAGGCACACACCCTTAAGGGATCACCCGCTCTGCTCAAGGTGCTGTGTGGATTCTGAGGGCGGACAGTGGATAGACAAGGTCCTTGCTTCACAGGCTACCTCAAAAATCAGGACACGTACCAACCGGGGTCTCTTGGGGGGAAACTTGACAGTGGGGATCAAGAACACTTGAGAAGGCCTTGAATGACGCAGTCAGGGGCATCAGCCTGCCTACGGACCCCAGAGTGTGCTCAGTGGAGGGCTAGGGGTATGCAAAAGCCCGAGAGAAACATGGTACGTTTTTCTGGAGATTTATTCCAGTCAAAGACTTGGAAGGAAAAATTGTAACAGTTTTAAAGATATTTTAAATTAAAACAAATGCGTATGTAGCATCCAGTATAATGCAAAATTTGTACAATTTTTAGACAACCAGCTATCCGCATTTTCCACTTGCCACAGGCGTCTGCTGCCCCCTGGAGGTTAGGGCTTCTAAGCGGCGGAGGCTTGAGATGCAGTGCACAGCAGCTCGCCTTGGGAGGGATGGGGCGTTGGGGGGGGGGGCGTGGTACAGGATTCAGATCGGAAAGGACCGCTTCCGGCCTGAAGAGGGGACAGGGAAGAAGAGGAAGTGATTTTCAGCACTGTGTCAGCCGTGCCATGATGGCACTGACATCTTGGGCTCCCTGCTCTAGTATGCTGCTGTCAGCGGCTGGAAGTCACCTGCAGTTGGAAGTTCAAGGTGAAAGGCACCTGCCAGCCAGAGAGAAGGCGATCTCCATGTCACCACTCTCCAGCACCATTACACAAGAGCATGAGCAGGCACAGCAGGCTTTGCTGGCATCGGGGGGTGATTGCAAACAGATGCCCCCTCCAGGAAATAGTGACAGGAGCTTGCACTTTCATCCACTGCTCTCCAGTCACTCCTGGTTTCCCACTTGCAGTATAACCCAGCCAGAGAAGGGCCCCCACCCCATTTCTGCAGGAAGAAAAAAAGAAGATTTTGTAATGCCTTGTCCCTCACATCAGTCGAAAGAGCTTAGGTCAGAAGGGGGATAATTGATTGGAATTTGACCTCCTTTATTCCCCCAAACATTCATAAATTTAGGTGTCTCGCCACTGAGAATACACGCTCTGGAATGCCTTGACCATGGTCACTGGGTCCCCGTACACCGGGTCTGTTCACCTAGTCTCCTGAGGAAATATGCATACTTTCCCTATAGAAATTTCTACCCCCTCCCACACCCCCACTTGTCGACCACAAGTAGGGCATCCATCGTTAAACTAATTGTCATTTTCTCAGGATGACCGGGCAGCAGCTGTCTTCGCTATCTGTGCTAAGCATGCCCTTGGCTTTGGACCGATGCCAAGTCCACTGGGTGTTTTTTAGATGTACTGGGAAGAACCGTTTGCAGGATTCCTCCAGTGAAGAGGTTTCGGTTTGCCAGGCATTTGTTTTGTTCTCTGAATGATGTCAGGGAGTGCAGTGGAAGCTGGAGCCAAGTCACTGGAGGAGCTGAAGAGTTTGTGGAGGGAAAAAGAATTCTGAGTGAAGGGGCAGAAGCTTTGTAGAAGATTTTAAAGAAGGCTGCCTGAGCGCTCAGCAGCAGTCCCTGCCCCCAGGCCTCTGAAACTGCAGGGAAATCTACATGGTTTGTGAATGGTCTGGGAGCTGGAGGTTCCTTGTGTTGGGGCTGTGACCCTGTGCTGAGACTGTGAGCCCTCTGAGAGTGGGCAGGGGTGAGGGCAGAAGCTAGAAGGAAGCCCAGCTGTTCTCCCCTTGATATATACAACCCGGTGATTTCATTCTCAAGTAACAGTCTCATTTGCAATGTAAGAACACCCCCAGGGGCATGAAGCCCTTCAAGATGTTGAGGTGGGGTGTCACTTTCAAACGTGAAATCCCAGGTTCCATTCTCAGTGCTTCCCTTACCATCTGTGGGATACAGACAAGTCCTGGAAACTCTTTAGGACTCAGAATCTGCTTTCAGAGGCACCTGGGTGGTTCAGTTGGTTAAGCGACTGCTTTCGGCTCAGGTCATGATCCTGGAGACCCAAGATGGAGCCCCACATCGGGCTTCCTGCTCCCTCTCTCAGTCCCTCCGCTTGTGTTCCCTCTCTAGCTGTTTTTCTCTCTGTCAAATAAATAAATAAAAATCTTTTTAAAAAATCTGCTTTCATAAACTAGGGCTTTTAATAGTAATCATCTGAGATGATTGTGCTGACATTTCAATGAGGTAATACACCGAAAGCAGAAGAATCCAAGAAGCTTATTTCTTGGCGCTGAGACTCACCTTCCCTGCCTACAAAACCACCCATGCACACAAAACCCAATACACACATATCACAGACAGGCCTTCCTTTTTCATCAATCTTGGATTATTTATTTAATTTATTTATTTACAAAGCACATGAGTATGTGCTTCTTATAAAAAAAAAAAAAAAAAAAAAGCTCCGTAAATGAGACTGTGGTCTCCTTTGACCACCTCCCTATGTGGCACTGCATTTCCCAGAATCCCTTGCAGTTAGGTTAGGGTCACATGACCAGTTCATGAGCATCACCAGGAAGGCTTATTGAAACATAGATTTCTAGCTTCCATCTCAGTTGCTAATTCATAGATCTAGGGTAGAGCCCAGGAGTTTGCATTCTAACAAGTGGTCAGGTGATACTGAGGCTGCTGAACGGGAGGCCACACTTTGAGAACCACTGGTCTGATCTGTGCCGTTCTGATACATGCCCTCAGTCCCAACTGACCTCCCACGAACATCAGAGTTGAAAACTGTTATTAATTTGCAACTCCTCCCCATCCCTATTTTATGCACTAACACCCATGCAGGTCTATATAAAAAATGTGAAGTTTCTCTTAACCTCACATATATGGTACCATGTTAAATGGATTGTTTTGCATCTCATCTCTTCTATTCAACAGTATAGCTCGGGACTTAGCCACACTAAGAGCTAGCTCATTCTTTTTAGCTGCTGAATGGCATGGCACGGCATGGGCGTACTGTGCTTTCTTTTCCTGTTCCAGCCAGGGGCTATTTGGGTTGTTTCCAACTTCTGCGGATTCAAACAACAACATGATGGACTTCGTACATATTTCCTTGTACATATATCATTATTTTTATCAAAAGGTATGTACATTTAAAATTGCAACAGCTGCTATTGACTGTTCTTATTTTCTAGGCCAGAGCTAGAACTCGTGGTCATGAAAGAAAGAAATCTTTCTAAAATAAACTCTGCCTCTTTACCCTCTGGGGTAAATAATATGACATTTCTCAAAGTGCGTTTCATGGCGGGGAGGGGAAGAGTCTTGTGCTCAAGAATGAGCAATTCAAAGTTAAACAATGTAAAACAGCTTTGAATACTGCAAGACTTCTCAGTTTTCAATACATAAAAATGCTTCTGCAACACTTCTCAGGCTTACTTGCCATAGATGCCATTCTTCTCTGGGGAACTCTGAGACTAGGGCTAGTCAGCACCCACTTGAAGAAATTATGTTCTGGTAAAAGAGCTTGAGCTTGGGCTGAAAACTTGGGTATGAGCCTTAACTCTACTGCTTATAAGCTATATGACCTTGGACATGTTACCTAGCTTCCCTAGACCTCGGTTTACTCATCTGTAATTAAAGGGAGCTCAAGAACACATAATGGCTGTGAATTTGCTCCACAATTCTCAGAGGACAAAAAAAAAGGGTCATGTTACTTTAAGGAAAAAAAATAAGTTAGATCTGGCTCTGAGCCCCCTCATGCCTACGTGACTAGAATTCCATCTCGATCATGGTTTGAAAGCAGAGGTCATGTGACATCCTGCCCGATAAAGGGGGGCAAGACCCATCTTTAGTGTACAGGGCTTGCTCTGTTATCATTGTTCCTTTTTTTTTTTTTGAGATTTTATTTATTTATTTGCGAAACAGAACATGAGAAGGGCATAGAGGGAGAGGGAGAGGGAGAAGCAGACTCCCCACTGAGCAGAGACCCTGCTCAAGACTCAATCCTCCAAGACCCTAGGATCATGACCTGAGCCGAAGGCAGATGCTTAACCAACTGAGCCATCCAGGCACCCCACCATTGTTCCTCTGCTACGTGACACTCCCGTGGGCTGATCGTCAGCCCGGCCACCTGGCTAAGCACAGAGGTTCTCCACAGCACCCACTCCATGGAGTGAGGGGTCAGCTAGAGACTCCCTCGCCCTCTGCACCCCAGACCTTGGGTTTAGTAATCTCTCTAGAGCAGTGCACCCTCCCATCTGGAGGCTGCAGGTCAGTAGGACCCAGGACCACAGCATTTGTTGACCATACGCCCCCTACACACACATACACACACAAATCCATCCCCTTCCCAGTCCTGAGGGAATGCAAGGACATCTTCTGGCCTGTTGCAACGTCCCTCAGCTTCTCCAAGGACCTACATCCCTGACAAAGCCAAGATGGATTGGGGATTTGCCTCCTGCGTGCCTGGCAAGTGCCATTTTGACTCTGAAACGCCAAAGCAATTAAGTCAGGAGAGCCCCGCACAGGAATGGCTCAGGAACTGCTCGGGGCCTAAGGAGGAAAACACCACTCATTCTTACAAGCCACAAGGATAACATTTGGATGAGTGTCTCAATAAGCGTCCTGTCCCGCAGTCACCCACGGGGTAATACTTTGTCCATGTATGTTTTTTATATATTTATTTATTTTTACATCAGAGAGAGTGAGCACAAGCAGTGGGAGTGGCAGGCAGAGGGAGAAGCAGGTGGCAGGCAGGAGAAGCAGGCTTACTGCTGAGCAAGGAGTCCAATGTGGGACTTGATCTCAGGACCCCAGGATCACAACCCGAGCCAAAGGCAGCTGCTCAACCAGCTGAGCCACCTAGGTGTCCCTATTCCTGTATGTTTTATACAGACCACACACAAGCACTTAATTCCTGTCGCTCCAGTCCTGATTTTGTACCACAATTAACAAAGTTCTCAAAGACTCTCAGACCCAGTTTGTCCCCAATTTCCAGGATGGCATGAGCTGCAAAAAGGACAATAATGGCCTTAGAAAAGTGTTATTGGGGGCGCCGGGGTGGCTCAGTCAGTTGAGAGACCAGCTCTTGATTTCAGCTCATGATCTCAGGGTCCTGAGATTGAGACCCTCATTGACCTCCACTCTCAGGGGAAGTCTGCTTGAGATTCTTTCCCTCTGTCCTTCCCCCAAGGAAAAAGGGGGAATTTCTAATAAAAAAAATTTTTAAGTGTTATTTTGAGCACGAAGGGAACATAGAGCACATCTGGATTTTCCTCTAGTTTATTTGTAAATTTTTAGTTACCATTTTCTGCTGCCTAAAAACAAAATATTTACATATTGTAAACTTCAAAATAGTACAGAAATATTTTGTCTAAGAAGGAAAAATTCTTCATACTCGCACCTGTCAGAGTTAAATATCAATAACGGCTTGGTGCACATTCTTCCTGATACGTTTCTCAATATGCATATTTTAATTACTTCTTTAAAAAATAAGATGATAGGGGCGCCATAAGATCATAAGCATCTGCCTTTCGCTCAGGTTATAATCCTGGAGACCCGGGATCGAGCCCTAAATCGGGCTCCCTGCTCGGTGGGAAACCTGCTTCTTCCTCTCTCACTCCCTCTGCTTGTGTTCCCTTTCTAGCTGTGTTTCTCTCTGTCAAATAAATAAATAAAATCTTAAAAAAAAAAAAAAGACCATAGTATATATGAAGTCTTTTTTCAAGCAACAGATCTTGGACCTGCCAAAAACAAAGGGGTCTACCTGCCTCAGTCTTTCCAAGAGCTGCAGCCTGTCTAAGTGCTGACGTTTTATCTGCCCACATTACAAGTAAATCCTGGAGGGGTTACACAGCTTGTGTGGGGTCACATAGATATTTAGAGGCAGACCCCAGACTCAAACTTCCTCTTGCCTCAGACCAGAGGCTGCCCCCTAAGTTTCTAATTTTTATTTATTTCCACTCCCAGGGGCAGGAGCAGGCTGTGTACCAGAGAAGGACTTTGGGGGCAGCTTTTGTCCCAGTGATTCCAGAGATCTGAGGACAACCGGCCGTCATAGCTGACAGAATTCCAGCCTGGTCCTTTCGTTAAAGAATGAGTAAGGCGCATGCCATCCTACTGAATTAGTAAGAACATAGAGACAAAGAACATAAAAGAATTTGGGGGGGAGAAGACTAGTGTCTGGTCCTTAAATCAATTTTTGATAATGAGTGTCATATATTTAAATGTTCGCACATAATCATCACATTAGCATTAACTATACCATCAAAGACAATCTGATTACATAATATGCTTCTTCATGTAGCACCACCATGAACTTGTTAATACATGTAATTATAAATGGAGAAGTAGATTGGGGGTGTATCCAATAGAAGCCTCTGGAAGTCTGAGTGTGATTTCCTGCTGTTTCCCATCAACTTGAATGAAACAAAGCTAATGACTGTCCTGGCACCATGATGCCAAAACGTGCTGTCTGGCCGTCCTCCCCAGGCCTCACAGCAGACCTGCTTTTGTTGCTTTTCAGTGTGTCCATGGTCTCTGGGTGTCTGGGTGTCATCTCGTGGTGGCCATAGGGTTGTGCCTAACTTCCCAGCTTCAGTGGGGGAGGGCTGGGGGAGGAATATGGGGAAATACCTGGGCTGGTGCTCAGATCAAAGGGGACTAAACCAGCAAGAGCTGAAAAAGCAGAGGTAAGTCTGGTCCTGGAACCTCAAGAGCTGGAAGCAGCTCGATGCCCCTGCTGTGTACGCTCCCTGGGCACTGAGGCTCCAACCCCCCGCTAGGCTACCTTTGCCACCGATGCCTGCTAGCGCTCCCACACCCTATGCGGGCCCACTCTCCTCATCCTACTCTTGCTCGGAGTCCCCATGTTCACACTCCTCTCTGCCACATGGGCTCCCACACTCTATGACATGCTCTGATGCCACTCCCTAGGCCACCACCACAGAGACACCGAAGGCCCCCTCACTGCACTCAGGCCCCCTCACTGCTCCAGATCCTGCAGGCCCCCCCACACAGAGGCCTCCCTTGCCTGGCCCCACCTAAGAGCTTCTGGACCTAATTGTTTGGCATATATACAATTTGTTTGTATCAGACCGGATGCTGAAGACATCTACCTTCATAGATATCAGCTCTCGGAGCTAACAGGTGCCTTCAAAGTGGACCCAGTGGATAAAAACGAAGAAATCTATGACATTCAGACTTGAAGACCACCACATGTCTACGGTGAAAGCAGTGTTGCATTATGGGAAGTGTTCGGACTCTGGATTTAAATCCCCTTCTACCGTTTACAACCTGAGCCCCATTGAGCAATTCTCTTGATATCTCCGGGTCTCCTTTTCTTTATCAGGCTTGTCTGACAACACTGAGCTAACTGTCTGGTATGGGAAATACTAATAATTGGCAGCAATGTTTATTATTACTGGCTAATTCCGGGGTGCTCCATTTCATTTATTTTTCTATCCATGTCTCTTTCAGTTAAAACAATGTAAACAAAATTGTCTAGAATATTTTCTGCATTTGTCAAGTTGCCTTTTAAAGATCCATCCAAAATGTTACCTTAGCAAAAGCTCTGATGATGAAAATTCCAAGTACCAGTTTTGAAGACCGTTTTCTGTTGATGTGGAATTTCCTCTGAGCCCCTGCATCAGAAGTTCTGTCTCCTCACCCCCATGACTAGGGGAATCCGTGCCTGCCCACACCCCAAGGCTGCCCACAACCTAGGTGTAATGCATCTGTGAGCTGCTCCGGTTTCAAATCCAGCCCAGAGAAGACCCATCAGCAGCTTGCTGGCTGGGGAGCCTTTGGTGGAACTGCAACACCTCCCTCTATCCTTCCAAATGGGAAATGGAAATCCAGTAATGCAAGTCTTTATATTCATTTTGACCATGAGAAAAAACAAGGCAACTCCTCAAAGAGATTTTCTCAAACAAGCCATCACCAGGATGTGGACCTTGTGTCTTCCCTGAAATGGCTTTCAAGGTCGCTATTTGATCTTTGACCTTGGTGGGACTACCAGCCCAAGGCTGGGAGAGAAGCAGTTAGGTAGCCACACACATGAGAGCCTCTGGGTACTACTCCCATGATATGGGGAATGGGAGGACAGAAGGAGAGCAAGCCTTCAATATCCCCTCAAATCTTGCTTCTCCCACTGTTTCTTAGCTCAACTAATTAGGTAGATCAGCTGCCTGAGTTCCCTACGCAGGCTCTGCAGAACTTCTGGTGTATCTACCCAGCCCGGTGGGGGGGAGATGGAGGGGCTAAGCCGATACTTTGACTGAAACTGGAACTCTAGTTAGAATGATTTTTAATGGTGGAAGACAAAGATATCCACAAGATTCTTTGTTCAGGGGTGCCTGGGTGGCTCAGTCAGGTAAGCATCTGCCTTTGGCTCAGGTCATGATCCCAGGGTCCTGGGATCTAGCCCCACATCAGGCTCTCTGCTCAGTGGGGATCTGCTTCTCCCTCTCCCTCTGCCTGCCACTCCCCCTGCTTATGCTCTCTCACTGTCAAATAAATAAAGTTAAAAAAAAAAAAAAAACAGACTCTCTCTTCAAAGAAAATCTTTTGTGTAACCTTAATACATAGAACAGGTGATAGAAAAGCTAGTCCAGTATTGGCCAGGTCAGGAAAAGTATCCAGATTCAGACACAGAGAAAAGGAGATAATGCTAACACTCTTTGGCGCTCCTGCAGTTGGAAAACCACCCAGAAGAGGATGCGGTGTGGGTTTTGGATTCTGAGAGACCTTAGTTTGAATACCAAACCTACTTATTTACTAGTTATGTGACCTAAGGTAAGAGATTTCACTTCTCTCAAGCGAGGCTCCTAGTCTGTAAAATGGAGACAGTGATACTGATCTTACCTTTTTCTGAGCAGCTGTGATAAGGATTATCACAATCATATGAAAAGCATCTTGCTCATCGCTGGTACAAGAACTATGGGTTTCTCAAGCTCTGGATGCTTTCTCCAAATTTCTAACTCACTTAGCTCCTATCCAACCATTGAAAACTTAGTTGCCGAATAAACCCTTGTTGCTTTAATTGCCTTTTCTCTATTAAAAATGTTTCCATGTAAGACTCAGCCTCCACAGCCCTAAATCCTGAGCTATCATTATTCTGAAATAGCACAGTGGGACACAGATCATATTGAGAAGTATTAGGCTAAACAGAGCTTTTAATTGCAAATGGAAGATAAATGAAGATGGGTTCTTCTATGTGTGTGCACATGGAAATTGACAGCCCAGATGGTGATAGGAAATTGAAACTGCTACCTGCAATGCTTGATATGAATTACAAACTGATCTTCTATAATAGCCCAAATATCTCTAAAGACATTTAATGTAACCGTTCAGCAGCACACCCTTTGTAAAAAATAAATTTGCTTTACTGAATGTGTAAATGGATTAATTGATAGAGGATCATGGAAGCCTTTGCCACAGTGTTGATACTCTTGTTAATAAAACATCACAGAATTTTTCTAGGGAAAAAATTCAGTTTTCTGATTTCAACCCTAACAGAAAGGAAAAATGTTCCTTGCAATAACAGCAAACCTAAGAAAATCAGGAGAAAGCATTAATCAATTTAAAAGGAGGCATTCGTTTATCAGAAAACAAGAAAGAGGAGAACACAGTAAAATACACAAATGTCTAGATAACATGATCAAGGGAAAAGAGAAAACAGATACTGAGAATCAGAATCAGCAAAAGGATATAAACAAAGATATGGAAGAATCATAGAGAAGTAATATGTATAGCTCTGTGATGCTAAATTTGAAAAGCTTGATAACATGGTTTCCTAGAAAAATGTAAACTGTCCAGATTTTCTTGAGAAATTAGTGGTGGGGGAGGGGGGCGCCTGCGGAGTACAGTCAGTTAAGGCTCTGCCTCTTCGTTTTGGCCCAGGTCCTGATCTCAAGGTGGTGGGATCAAGCCCACCTCCGCTCCTTACCCAGCACAGAGTCTGCCTGAGAATCTTTCTCTCTCTCAACTACCCCTCCCCTCTTCTCTCTCTTTATTCCTCCAAAATAAATTAATAAATTCTTCAAAATCAATAAATGAACCAAAGAAAGAAAGAAAGAGAGAGAATGGAGGGAGGGAGAGAGGAAGGAAGGAAGGAAGGAAGGAAGGAAGGTAGGAAGGAAGGAAGGAAGGAAGGAAGGAAGGAAGGAAGGAAGGAAGGAAGGAAGGAAAAAAGGGAAAGAAAGAGAGAGGGAGGAGGAAGGAGACATCTGAGCAGACTAAGAAGTCTGCAAAAAACTGAGCATAGCATTGGAAACTGGGCAGAGCATTGGAAAAGTAGTTTACAAGGCCCCTGAGCACAAATGGTTTTACTAGCTATTTCATTTAACTTTCAAGAAACCATCATTTCCACATATAGTTCCATAAGTCTGAAATAGATGCTAACTTTCCCAATTCAATTTATTAAGCTTAGCATAACCTTGACACAGTACCATGAAATGAAAAGAAAAAAAAAAAACAATAGACCAAACTTATGCATATAGATATAAATTTAAACTGCAAATCAGTAAGCAAATTTTCAAGTAATAATAACACCATAAACAACTGTGATTTGGAATACAAAGATGTCTCGACATCAGGAAAACTACTCCTGTAACTTATCATCACAATAGATGATAAAAGACAGACGCAGGAGGGAGAGCTCAGAATTAGAGGCCAGGCATCAGAGCTTGAAGACAGAGCCCCTGGGCTGGAAACATGGCTTTTCCTCTGATGCTGACTTTTATCAAGCAATCTGACTTCTCTGTGCTTCAGTTCCCTCACTGTAAAACGGAGAAACTACTATTACCTATTTTGTGGGGTCGTTGGGGGAAATAAATAAATAAACATTTGTCAAGTGTTTATAGCCATGCCTGTGTTCAGGCTGTCTCGTACATGTACTTGCTAAGTAAAATAAACTCAATCGTCATCTCTATAAATGTTGCTGAAAGTTCATCATCATTTCCTCTTAGAAAGTTTTAGTAAACTGAATAGGAGGAT
Organism: Spilogale gracilis; assembly: GCA_004023965.1. NCBI lineage: Eukaryota > Metazoa > Chordata > Mammalia > Carnivora > Mephitidae > Spilogale > Spilogale gracilis. The sequence continues at coordinate 11,483 of PITA01024207.1, forward strand.
GTTTCTTTAACAATGTAAAGAATGTCTATCCCAGACTAATAACTTGTATCATTCCACTCAGACAATAAAGGGACACCCATGAAAATCAAAAACAAGGTCCTGATGGTCACCATCACATCCTCGACTTCGGCCTGGTGAGTTCCCAAGGCAGCCCAACCGTAGGGTGAAAGATATGATTCTCTAGGTGGACCACATTATTTTATTTGCAATCAGATTGATCTTCTATGTTTTCCTGGTCTTTGGCAAATAATGAAATAATCCAAGTTGTTAAACTATTGCCTCTCACACCACGCCCTGGCATAGGATAATCTGAAGTCCCACACAAGCTTTGTGGTGAGAAAGAGTGGCAAGTGGTCCCAAGGGATGGTATCCATAGAGACCAGGAGCTCTGTGATGCTGAGAGCTTTTGTTGGGGCCGGGGAGGGGTAGCAAGCCCTAGTTAGAGAACTTGATACTGGGAGATTTCTTGGCTCGGTCCAAGGTCATGCTTCCTCTCCCACTTCAATTCCCTTTTATGTAAGGAGAGTGGGACCCAACCAACTTTTGTGGACAGCATTTGGACATACGTCCTTACGCTAAAGATTTTTAAGATACTAGACAAATATTAAGACTCTAGTTAGTAAGTTTTATTCTTCCCACAGAGCCATAGGTTAGCAATGCTGAAACTACTTTCTGTTTGTGGTAGCTCTGAGCAAATAACTAAGATACTGGGCATCATGGGGACCAGGTTTCTCACTGGCAGGGAAAGGAGTTATAGAAATGGAAAAGGGAAAGGCGAGAACATACGCTGTAGATGCTGGGTTGGAAATGAAGGTATCAGCGTGAACTAATGGGTCTTAACATATACAGACTGTTCAATATGAAAATAGATATAGGGGTGGGTGTGTGGGTGTGTGGGGGGTGTGTGTCTATGTCTTACCACTGTCCACTACAAGGGCCTAGAAACAATGGTGTCGCAGTAGCAATGACTATTAGCATCTAGATATTGGTTTCTAAATACTATTAACCATTAAAGGGTTCCTTGGAGAAACTGATTCTGGGGTGTAGATAGGAAAAATACAAAGATGAACCTAGAATAACTTTGCCCAAAAGTAAGGAAGTGCTCAAAAATAATGGTGACATATCAAAAGGGCTTGGAACCCAGCAAAATCTGGGACACTCGAAAACCAACACATATAATGACAGTAAAGCATTCTAACTTACCAACTAGAATAAGAATTCATGAATACACACTGATATAAATAAGCAAATACATATTTATATATGTACATGAATAAATAGATAAATAAGGAAAAGTTCTTCTTTACAGAGAATGAATAAATGTAGAAGAAACAATGGGACTATAATGTAGACGGGAATGAGTGGAGAAGAAAGGATGGGATCATAAAATCATCATCATGATAAAAATTGATTAAGGCCAGAGTAATGAATGGATGCTCAATTCAATGGGTGACATTTTTCTTTTCACTGGATCATGAGGCATCTTTGCATGATATAGTTATTTTTTATAAAAGGCAAAACAGTAACTTCACAGTGGAGAAACCTAGCAAGCAACTTCCGTCAAATAATCAACATTAACCTCATCAGTAATGTCAGATCAATAGCATGTTCCTCTTACTATGCTAAACTAAGACAGCACAACCTTATTTCTGCCAAAAACCCAGACTCTGAATCTAATCACGAGGCCACATCAGACAAACCCAAAGGAAGGGCATTCTAAAAACTGCTCTAGAGACTTCAAAAATATAAATTCATGCACTATAAAACAAGTCTCAAAAACTGTTCTGGTCTTTTTTTAAAAACTACAGAAATGCGACAACTGAATGCAACACATGACCCCGAATTTCTTTGTGCAACAAAGACATTTATCCTGTGTCTAAAACTGAATTCATTGACAGCTGGAACCTGAATATGGTCGGATATTGGAAATAATGGATAATGTTACCTTCCTAATTTTGGATGCTCTCTCACTATGTGGTCTTTGTTTTTAAACAGTCACAAGAAAGTAGGTAGGGATAAAGTATTGTTGTGTCTGTAATGGACTTTCAGCATTTCAGCAGAATAATGTAGAAGTCTGCGGTGGGGGTACAAAGCACATGTTACAGTTTACCATTTGGAGCTTGGGAAAGGCCAAATCTTTGAACTATTCTTACAACTTTGTGAAAGTCTGAAATTTTGTGACTATTTTTAAAAGTTAAAGCAAAAAGAAGAGTGTTGCAGTTTTAAAACACAGCCAAGAATTCAGTGGTATTCATTGCACTGAGAGATAGGTCAGTGTCCCCTCCCCTTGATGACGGGTGTCTTGTGTCTACGTCTACCTTGAACTATGAAGGAAACAACACCAGGCAACTGTAAGACCAAGTCGGCAAAGAGGACCATGCAGCTTTCACCTCCGTAACTTACTCTCACAGCCCAGAGCTCCCCGAGACCATCATGCTGCAAACACCACATAGAAACTTCCAGCCACCGATGATGTCAACAGTTCAGCCCCAGCCCAGGCACCAAAGAGTTTCTCATGACTTGCGCAAGGTCAGAGAGCTGGGTAGATTATAAAACTAGGACTTTTTCATAGGCATCCACATTGCCACCAGTGCATCCTGCTATATTTTGTCTTTGTTCCTTTGGTTCTCATTGATCCAGTAAATAAACCACATCAGGAGCTGGAGACCCCATGGAGGGCAGTGCGGATACCGTTTCTGCCTTCGCGGTACCAGCGAAACGGACGTCACACACCCAGCACCAAAGGATCTATAAAATAACAACAGGATTCGTGCAGGGAATGAAGGGGCACAAGCTGTGATTCAGCTGAGCAAGTCAGCAGTATCGGGAGGCTGGAGTCCTTCTAGAGCAGAATTCCAGGATTCTGGAAGCCCCCATCTTATTCTCACAGGCACAGGGTTCCCCTGCTATCTTTCAGACAAGCTAGAATGCAGACAATCTCTGCCTGGGCCCGCTCTAAGCCACTGGGCACAGGGCAGATGAACATGTGTGGCTGTTTTCCCCGAAGCAACCCCAGTTCTGGGGGAAGGGAAGTTTAATGAAATATGGTCATTGTTCCTCTAATTCAGTCAACAGAAAAAGATTGGTTTCAAGTACTATATCCTATTGCCACCATTTCCCAAAAAAAAGTAGATCTGAGAACACCTAGGACTCTGTATTTTTCCCAGCTGGTCATGAGTTCTGAGCTTTCATGGACAGCAGAGGTGTCCCATTACCCCCAGTGGAGCCCTGAGCTGCAAGGATTCAGCCCAGACACGGTGCCAGGATCCCAGGATGTCTCCTCCCTACTGCCCCTCCCAGCCCCCCCCCAACTGGGGACCCCTGGGAAGCTAGCATTCCAAGCTGGGAGTGTGGCCACCTCGAAGAGCCCAGGAGTCACCTTCCTTCCACAGCTTTGGCCTGACATCTGGTGGAGAAAGGGGAAGCGGCACATTTAGTCATTTAGGAGGGCAGCTGGAGCCCCAGGCAGACATCACAGGAGATTTTCCTTGCACTGAAAAGAAGGCTCCAGAGAATGAATCCAAGGTGGGGGGTGGGAGGGTGTTCCCTCGGACCGCGAAGAGCCGCCATGTCCTGGGGCAGCTGCTCCACCTACACTGACCCACTGACTCTTTCAGACGCAGCCATGAGGTAGGTGAGAGCTTCCTCAGGTGAGGAAAGAGCCCCTCAGAAAGGTGCGTGGCTCTTCCAGGTGGGGCAGCAGCTGGGCAGTGAAGGAGGAGGATGTAACCCAGCGCTGTCTGATCAAAACCATGTTCTTACTAGCTCCTCCAGCTTGTCTCTCAGCACAAGCCAGCTGAGACGTGGACAGGAAGGAGTGTTCGTGGGCACCATTCGCATCAGTCCCATCAGCGGTCAGATATTTCCTGAGCTGGGGTCAGGGATTCTGAATTATAGGTTAGACGTCCGATCTTAACAGGTGTTCTCAAAGCCGCCTGACTGACAGATATCGGGAGCACACGTGACCCTCACACATTCTGGGCTTGATCTCAGGGCCCCTGGGCCCTCGTCCCGCGAGGAGGGGTGAGGATCTGCATTTTCATCAGCATGCCAGGTGATTATGGTTCTATTTCCTGCACAGGTGGAGGTGTGTGGCCTCGTTAGCAGGTGGTGTTACTAACCTCCCATCACCACGTGCTGCTCCCCTCACACTGGAAAGCACAGTGCAAGAAGTGGGGGCCTCATGCACTCCCCCAGAGCCAGCCTGAGGCCACTTCTCATCCCAGTCATTCTCAAAGTGCCACACAGTCCCCTTGAAAGTTCACTTGGGTAGTTTCTCCAACTTAACGTGGTCAAACTAGAACTCTTGATCTCCATGCCAGACCTGCTGTCCCCTCCTCCTCCCCAACTTTAGTCCATGATGCCATGGTCTGCAACTGTCCAGACCAAAACCATGGAAGCCATCCTCGTCTTTCTCTCCTTTCCCATCCCCCCATCCAAGCCATTGGCAAGTCCTGGCACAAATCAGATCCGAGGCTTGTCCCCTCTGCAACCACAGCAGACCATGCCTTCCTCACAGTTCACCTGGACCTGGGCAGGAGCCCCTGACTCATTCGCTCTCCTCCTCCCTCTCTTGGCCTCTCAGGCCATTACCTGAAAGGACTGTTTAAAACAGAAAATTTTTAAAAATTTAAAAAGAAAGGAAAAAAGAAAGAAAATCAAACCGAGTTTGCTTCTGTTTAACTCTCTGAATGGTGACCTATTGCAACTAAAACAAAATCCTAAGCCCTTACTAGACTGTCCTCCCCATGAAGGGAAGGAATATTTTCTTTGTAATATTTTATTTATTTATTTATTTGAGATAAAGAACACAAGTAGGGGGAGGAGCACAAGAGGGAGAAGCAGGCTCCCCGCAGAGCAGGGAGCCCGACAAGGCGGGGCTGCATCTCAAGACCCCAGGATCATGACCCAATCGCAGGCAGACACCTCCCTGACTCTGAGAAGGAACATTTTCATCCAGCTTGCTGCCTTACCTCCGCAATCTGGAGCAGTATCCGGCTCTGGTTCATCAATAGTCATTTCCATAATCAATCATCCCTTTACAATAACCGAAGCTTTTCCCTCTTGTACTTTCTACAAATGAAGCAGCTTCCAAGTGTGACACAAGGAGAATATGACGCCCCAAAGTGGGAATGGAGAGAGGGAAGTGGAGTGAGACCAGGCATGGCTGCACACAAGCAGGGAGAAGGTTAGGGGCCGGGCACTCCCTTCCTTTGACTGGGTTTCTCCCAGTGGAAGGAAAATCAGGTGCTCAACGAGCTTAGCAGATTACTGACAAACATGGGTCCCAGAGTCCTGGACTCTTGCCGCTTTGGTGGGTGGGGCAGCTTGTCTAAAAAGCCCAAAGTCACAGCTTTGATACCAAGCAGACTCCCCGGAGCTCTGGGGCTGTTTTGGGGCCCATTGGCTCTCCCTGCCTGTGTGTAGAGATGAGGCACCACAATTGATTTTGGTTCCGAGAACACAGACTGAGGTGGAGGGCATTCTCAGACTTCAGCCTCTGCAGAGAGACAGAGACATAATGACTATCTCATTGATTCAGGGGCAGATGGCAAGGGGAAATATCGATCTTAAAATCCTGGATCAGAAGACAAATTGTAGGCCAGCAGCGAGAGAAGAAATGTCTACATAGACAAAACTGAGAACATGCCAGAGACTGTTGGCCCAAGGAATGTGTCCATAAGAAAACATAGAGCAAATAATGGAGAATCTGGAAGGAACCATCAACTATTCATTCAGCAAGCGTTTATGGGATGCCGGCTCTGGGCTGGCTTCAAGGGTGCTTGGGAAGAGATGATGCCTCCCTTACAGGGGCCCCCTGCGGGACACTTACACTCTTTCACCACGCAGTATTGCATTATCTAGGCGGGGGGCTCCTCGTGGAAAGGACTGTCATTTCTGTATCCCGAGCACAGAACCCAGCACTACTCAATACTACCGAGGAGAGAGGGGCACTGAAGACGTCCCAAGGTCATCCCATGAAAATACCACTCTTTATCACTAGATGGCGATCAAGGCTCACATAGCTTTGGACACAGACCTAAAGCTCTGACTCTTCTTAAAGATCATGTAAATCCCACCAGGTTTTTATTTGTTTTTAATATCTGAAGGGGAAGCTAATGTTCTTAATTAGCTTTCCCCTTCCCAACCGCATTAAAAATCTCATTTTTTTTTCAAACCCAAGCTGTTGTCTCTAAGCAAGCTGTAAAATAGATTTCCAAGCCTTGAGCATCAGGCTGAGCTCACTTTCTATCTACATGGCTGTGACATGGGGAGTGTTCTATCTGGAAAGCAAGCCGTTCTGAGACAGTGGAGGCCAGGCTGGATACTGTTGCCTTGCTGGCCTTGAACTAAGGGGTCCGATCCAATCCCATTCCATTACTTTTATTGAAATTACTACATTTAAGACGCCCCTTTACAGTAAGCTTGCAAGTCATAAGGCTGTAAGCCTGAGCTCCTAGAAAAGAGCTCTAGAAACTGACAAGAGAGAAACAGATGGTTGGGGACCTCCAGTGAGTCCCAGGATCCATCATGCCTAGCCAGCTTTGGACTCTCTAGTGGCTTCAACCAGCATCAGCCAATACATTCCTTACCTGCTTAAAGCCAGTCTCAGAGGGGTTCCTCTCTCTTGAAATGGAAAGAGCTCCTACTACTGCATTTGAAGAAAGGTCTTGTCACCTAATCCGAGTTTCTAGACCAAAGGCAGAAGTATACGTTCAGTCTCTAAGGTCAGCAATATCTGAAACAGGACCTCAAGCAGCAGCTTCAGGGAGCCCAAAGACAGCCCTGGAGCAGCCCAGCCCCTGGACTAGACACTGTGTTGGGTACTAGACATCTCTGGGCTTCAGGAAGCCGAGGGAAAAGGCAACCTCTGAGTGTTTGCTCTGCGGTGATAGGGATGATGACAACAGCTAATTTTTCAGATGAAAATAGCATCTCAAAGAGATATCGGCACCCCTATGTTGGTTGGAGGATTATTCATAATAGCCAAGATATGGAGACAACCTAAGTGTGAATCAACAGATACTAGGATAAAGACCATGTGAGAGTATGTGCATGCATTATACATGTGTGGTTGTTATATATTTAAACTCACATTTTCTTTATCCATTTAAATATTATTGAGCCATAAGAAAGAAGGAAATCCTGCCATATGTGACAACATGGATGAATCCTGAGGACATTATGCTAAGGGAAGTAAGTCAGGCAGAGAAAGACAAGTACTATGATCTCACTTATATGTGGAATCTCAAAAAGCCTAACTCCTAGAGACAGAGAATAGAACGGCTGCTGCCAGGAAGGCATGCTGGCTGGGGGGGGGGGGGAGCGGGGGGGGGCTGGAATGTTGGTCCAAACATTACAGACTTCCAGTTATAAGACGAGTAAGTTCTGGGGACCTTGTGTACAGCGTGGTGATTATAGTGAAGGATTCTGTCTTATATAATTGAAAGTTGCTAAGAAAACAGATCTTGCATATTCTCACCACCAAAAAAACATGGTAATTATGTGATAAAGGTGTGAGCCACTATGGTGGTAATCAGTTTACAATACGGAAGTGTATCAAATCAACACATGGTACACATTAAACTTACCTGATAGTAAATGTCAATTATATCTGAATCAAGCTGGAGGGAAAAACTAACCTTTCATGAACAATGTGTGCCTGATCTTTTCTAAGTGTTTCATGTGCATGATTCCATTCAATCCTGACAACAGTTCTAGATGGCAGGCACACTCGTCATCCCCACCAACAGGTGAAGAAACTGAATCTTAAAGTTTGGCAAATGTCACTCACTAAATTTGCGGGGGGGAGATTGTTTATTTGTTTTTGGGTTTTGGGGTTTTTTTTTTAGATTTTATTTATTTATTTGACAGAGAAAGAGATCAAAAGTGGGCAGAGAGGCAGGCAGAAAGAGAGGAGGAAGCAGGCTCCCTGCTGAGCAGAGAGCCCAATGCAGGCCTCGATCCCAGGACCCCAAGATCATGACCTGAGCCGAAGGCAGAGACTTAACCCACTAAGCCACCCAGATGCCCTGTTTGTTTGTTTTAAAGGAAGCTGGATTCGAATCCAGGCAGTTGAGTGTAGGGGCCCAAGTGAACCTCCTCTGAGTTCAGACCCAGGGTCTGAGCTGAGGATGTGACTGACCAGCTCCTAAGTCATCTGATCCGCTATCTCAGGCTCTGAAAACCCACGACCAGCACTAGAGTTGGTCCTAAACTTGGCAGCAGTGAGTCTGCAGGTGCAGACACATGAGTGGAAACTGAGCCTTCGTGTGGACCAGCAGGTTCTCCTGTGAGGACAGAAGTCACCTCGGAGCTGTGGAGTAAGACCTATGTCCAAAACCTGGATCTGTCCCTTCCCAGCTGGGCACTTAACCTCCCTGAGCGTCCACTATTGTGTCTATAAAACTGGGCTGACAAAAACACCCACTTTACAAGATCACTGTAAGGATCCCAAGACATCATTCAGGTAAAACATATACGGCGGTACCCCTGCCCAGAGAGCTCTTACGAAAGGCTCAGTGTAGTACTTATTTTATATGAGATGGGGAGAAAGTGATTGGGGAACTACAAAAATAGAAGAGTCTTTGGAACTTTGAAAATGAGACACAATAGAGGAGGTTTTAGAAATCAGTAGTTCTCGGCCTGAGCAGTACATAGGAATCATTAGGGGATCTTTTTTAAAAAATTCCATTCCGCCACCCTAGCCCCAGACCAATTACATCAGAATCCATAGGAATGGGACCTAGGCATTGATAGAAGAAGGAGGAGGAGGAGGAGGAGGAGGAGGAGGAGAAAGAAGAAGGAGGAGGAGGAGGGGGAGGAGGAGGAGGGGGAGGAGGAGAAGGAGGAGGAGGAAGAAAAAGCACCCAGGTGACTAGCGTTCAGCCGGGGTACAGAGCTGCTGCTGCTGCACAAGAATTTGGTCTGGCAGGAACCAAGGGGTGAGGTCCTCGCCAGCTTTTTTCTGGAACTAGATGATGGTCTCTCCAACAGTAACATCAAAGCTCATGGCCCCCTCTGAAAGCTGAAATTCTCACAAGCTTTGGACAGATCTGTTCTCAACCTGAGTGTTGCAATTAGCAGCTCCTCCCGGCCTCGGTGACATGGTGACAGATGGATGAAATGAATACGCCAGGAGATTAAATAACGGGGAGATGTTATGCCAACAAAATTAACTTGTCCAGCCCTGTTCCTTAGCAACTGCACTATTATTTCAGGTTTCCTTTCAAAGCCTCTGGTCATTCACACCACTCCCTTTCATTAAAATGCGAGGCACTGTTATTTATAACTTCAGCGAGCAAGAGAGAAAAATCAAGGAATGAAGCAAAAGAAACTTCTAAGCGCCCTGCAAATGGCACCAGGCGAGGCGGGGGGAGCCGGCGGCTTGTAAACCCAGGTGCTTATTTCATTTTCCTGCAGACGTCGCATCCTGCACCTCTCCGAGGCTTCACAAAGCAGTCCTGCCTTTTATGAAAGCGCAGAGCAGTTCCAATCCTTTCAGGGGCTGCCCTGATCGCCATTGTGTGGGAGGCAGACCCTGGATGCCGGAGTTCACACAGTGAACACACAGTGTCCTCAAAAGAAAATCGCCTTTGTGCAGCAGGAACGGGCGCCCAGTGGGTAACTGGCCGGTTGTCAGAAGGGGTGGGGAACCGTCCTCTTCCTAAACTCTGCGCAGCTGAGTTGCCAAAGACCCAACCTCTTCTCAGACAGAGTTTCTCCTGGACGACCAGCGACTCCCAGGCTTGGCGGGGCTCTGCCAACTTCACTGATGGGGTGTTTGCAGCTCTGGGCAGCAGGAATCCCTGAGATCCAGCGTCCGGCTTCTTGTCGGCCCCTAATCAGATCCAGCTGTGCTCTTAGCTGCCTGAGTCTGATCATCTTATTTATTGACCTCTGCGGGCTTCTGGTCCCAAAGGACGTTTTTTTTTTTTTTTTAAATCTCTGCCAGAAATCTCTGCCTAAAGGTTTGCTATTGTTGCTCTGGGCTTGAGGTTAAGAGGACATCCAACTTTATCCTTGGAAGTCGGGGTTGTTAACCAAGGCTAAGAATTCAATGGGTCTGTGAACTGGGATCAGAAGACAACTGACCTGTATTTTTTGACTCACCTATCACCAAAAAAATTGGTATTTCCTTCCATTATGAATGTAGGCAGAAGGCATAGTCCGATTAGAGACGTCACCAGCAGTCATAGATTATTGGACAACACACTGCAAATGATCGGCTGATTCTCCAAACCCCACTAATGCAAATCACGGTTCAGTGTTACAGTGACCATCAGACCAGTAGGCATTTTATTTAGTGTTTTAATAAAGAAACAGATATGTTACTGCATCCCAATTACAAGTTTTTAAATATTTTAACTACATTCTAATATAATTGGTTTCTGTTGTAAACCTATGTGTTTTGTGCACTTAAAAATGTTATCTTGGGGGGAACCTGGGTGGCTCAGTTGGTTAAGCGACTGCTTTTGGCTCAGGTCATGATCCTGGAGACCCGGGATCGAGCCCCACATTGGGCTTTGTGCTTGGCAGGAAGCCTGCTTCTCCCTCTCTCACTCCCCCTGCTTGTGTTCCCTCTCTGGCTGTGTTTCTCTCTGTCAAATAAATAAATAAAATCTTAAAAAAAAAATGTTATCTTGGAGCTTCTACTTCTAGGAAGATAGATGCATTTTCCCTATTTCTCCTACAAAGTACCACTAAAAATCCTGGCATTATACATAAAGAAAACATAAGATTCTGAAAAGTAGAAGGGAAGACCAAGAGGAATCTTGGAACCCAAAGAACAACACAATAGTACAGCCCTGGCCTGTATTTCTGCCTTGTAGATGCCAGATTTAGAGCCACAAACTGACAATATGCAACACCACCAGGCATAGGCAAAACCAGAAGGTCCCCCAAAAAGTCTACTCTCTCTGGTCAGAACAGGAAGGAAGCTTAGCAAGATAGGTAACTTGCTAACTCTTACTCCAGCCAAAGAGCACGGAACTCTGTGGCCACACCTACACTGGCCGTTGTGCTGGACATGGTATCTTTGTTAGAAAAGATCAACACGCCTCAGGTTCGTGGTAGGTAGCCTTTGATCAGGCAAATGTATTCCTTTCCTTTCCTATCAAAAGAAAAAAACTAGAAGCAGTTTGCATTCAGTATACATTTTATAGTTTTGTCCCAGGACCATTAACTCTCCTGCTTTCCTACATAATAGCGGCCAAGAGGTTGACCAGTTGAACATCCAACAAATCACACTGGCTCACAACCAATGATATTATGCTAATTGGACTAAACGAGCAAGATGGAAGTGATACATCTGGAATTGAGCACAAGCAGGACCAGCTTCCTTGTCACTCAACTCAGGTACATGAGCCATCCCCATCAGCACACGGCTTCGGTCACGTGGGGATGTCCTGCAGTGGGTCGGTTCAGTATGTTAGTACCAGTCAAAATAAAGGATGGTGGCTGCATTCTAGTCCCTCTCAGTAACGACCTTAAAAGACAACAGAGGCTTGAGGAGAGCTTCAGGCAGTACACCTGATTATCCGCTTTGTGTAGAAAGTGTCACGTTCACCATGGTTAGAATACACATAGACTCCTGGGCAGTGTTAAATGGCCTGCTTCATGGCAGGTACTATTGGCCCCTTCAGGGACTGCCTCAGTTGAAGAGAGCCAACTCAGTCAGGTCTGTGCCTTCTCTCCTTACAATCCTCCTCCAATGACTGGTGACATGGAGAATGGTCCCATGTCTCCTGTTTGCAATACAAGATACCCCAGATACCCCCATATGGTCAGGTGAGGCCTCCATTGAGACCACCTTGCAGCTCAACTTCTCCATCTGACCAATAATGTCCTTGTTTCCCTTCATTTTCCTTCCCTGTCCCTTCCACAGAACTTGGAAGAAGTCTTTAATAAACAGCCTGCGTGCTGATCTCTTTCTCAAAGTCTGTTTCTCAGAAAACTCAATCAGTGACCTTCATCTTTGAATATGTTAAGATGAGTTCCAAGCTGATTAGGAGTTGGGGAGTCTTCTGGACAGAATTGTGTCCCTGCTCCAATTCATATGTTGAAGCCCTAAGCTCCATTGTGACTGTATTTAAAGACAGGGCCTTTAGAGACAATTAAATGAGAGTATAAGGATGAGATCTTAATCCCGTATAACTAGTCCTTATAAGAAAAGGAAGAGACTCCAAGGATATACACACAGAGAGAAAAGGCCAGGCAAGGACACAGTATAAGAAGAAGAAATCACAGAGAGAGGCCTCAAGGGAAAAAAACCTAACCTGACAACACCTTGATCTTGGACTTCAATCTCTAGAACTGTGATAAATAAATTCATGTTGTCTAAGCCATCCAGTGTGTGGTATTTTGTAATGACAGCCTGATCTAAGACACAACCCTAGCAAACTAGCACAGGGAGCTAACGACTAAGCTGAAGAGATTCCCCAGAAGAGGAAAATAATGAGTTGTGAAGTTAGTCTTGAAGAAAGAGGCTGATCAATAGTTTGGGGACTGGATGCCAGAGGGGCAGGGGGAGAAGGGCTACAAGGAATGAGACCAATAAGAAATTTGCATTTCGGGGGTTGCTGAAGGACTTGTATTAAGTACTTTATATCACTGGAATTTAAATCCTCCTTGAGTAAACAATGGTCTTTGAGGAACATTCTGGAAACTGCCTGCCTCTGGATTTCTTTTTGAGTCAGACGATAAAGGTCCTCAAGATTAATGCCTTATGCTTAGTTGGAAATTCTCTTACTTTCTACAGAAAGCATTCCTGATTGATGCCAGTATTAAGTACCCAGGGCATAGAATCCATATTTTACCTCTTCTTCCCAATGTAAATAGGACAAAGAGGAAACATCTAACTGGAGAAGACATTCAGATAACTGATGCTAATTCCTCTCAAAGGCCCTTTGCCACATGTTGTCTCTTCTCCATTCTCACTTGAACTGCCCTACTTCTCATCCTTGTTCTCCCTCTCCCAGAAGATGGTCATGATTCTCTAACTCATCTCCCTGCTTCCTGTCTCTGCCTAAACCACACTTTTCCTGTTGTCAGAGTGGGTTCCTAGAGTACATTCTTGAACAAATTTTTTTTTTTAATCTCCCACTCATTCTAAAGCCTCAATGACTCCCTACTGCCTCCCAAAAGGTCCAGACTCCTTAGGTTGAAAATTCAAATTAGGATATTACATGGACAGGGTGCAGACTTTGGAATTCAGATCCCAGCTCCACCACTTACTACCTGAGACACATTGACAATTTGCTTGGCTTCCTTACATGTCTGTTTTCCTAGCTGTAAATTAGAAATAATAAGAACACCTACTTCCTAATGGGTTGAGAAATAAACAATATAATGGAAAAGTACCTAGCACATAATAAGAATTCAACAAACTTAGCTGATCTTCTAGCTCTAGCTTCAGCCAAGCCATCTTTCACCCTTCTCATAAGCACAGCCAATACCCTCCACTGGACATCATCCTTTCCCACTCAGACCCCCTATTAATGTTCTTCCCTAACTATAGCATGCTTTCCTGCTGTTACTCTTCATTGCTTACAATCCCAGGACCTTTCAAAGTCTGGCTAACAACCCAGCTCATTCATGAAGACTTCTTTGATCATGAAGGCCAAATGTGAATATCGCCTCCACTGACTTTGCATGGCACTTACTTGTGTGTCACTTTCGTGACACTTAGGCGTGTCTGGGGAGTATTTCAGTTTCTTGTCAACTTGCTTTCTCCCCTGGCTCCCGATCTGTGGAGACACCTGGGCTCCTCCAGCCCTCCTCTGAAGATACTGCTCCTCCAAAGACAGTCCTCACTAAACAAGTCTGCCTTTTGGAGTTTCAGCAAACTCTCCCTCCCCTTCTTGGTGATGTTCCTGAAATCAGGGAGGGTAACAGCTCCTCTGCTGCTTCTGGCTACTGGTTTCTGCTCAGTCCTCATACTTCCCCATACCTCACCCTTGGGAACAGACTCTTTGTCAATCAGCTCTCCTCAACTGTGTTGCCATGGGACCTGGCAGAACACCTGTGGTCAAAGAAGGTGAAGGCCTTTGACCTTCGTCAATTCAACATACAAGACAGATTCCCACCCCACTCCTGGGAAAATCACACACACACACACACACACACACACACACACACACCACTCATCATGGAAGCTGCTGGATCTCCACCTGCTTGCCCCTCGGAAGTCAGACTTTGTTTCCACAGTGATCAAGGGACACCTAAAAAACTAAGTATGTATCACTTAGAATAAGGCGACAGAACCTGCCCTGGAGAGGAGCCCGGAAGTATGGCTTCTCGGCGCCAGAGCGGGACAGCAGCCGGCGAGAGAAGCTCCCCTGGGGCTGCCTGAGTGTACCCTCTCCAAGCCGCGCCACCAATGTCAGAATCTCTCAGGGAAGCTTGAATGCGCCTCACTGGCGGGTAGGAGCAGTGGCCCTGTAGCGCCTGGGCGCCTAGACCGCCTACCCCGCGGCGCCCCCATCCGTCCACGCTCGTCTCCCCGAGGCAGTGCCGAGAGCTGGAGCGAGGAACAAGGGAGTGGGGCGGAGAGACAGGGCGGCCTTGGCCTCCCCTGGGTTCCGGGGTAGCAGAGGCAGAGGTAGAGCATGCAGACCCAAGGCGAGACCAGGAGGCTACTGCGTTGGCGCAGGCGCGCGCGGTGCCGGGGCCCGAGCAGTGGGAGGACGCTGGAGGAGCACTGGGGCTGAGGCTCGGGCTGAGTTTCGGGCGCTGGAAGCAGGGCTGCACACGGGCGGGCTGCCGGGACAGCAGCAGCAGTGAGCCCTCGCCCGCCTGGGCGCGCGCTGGCAGGGCCCGACTGTGCTCACCAAGGGGCGGCGGGGACCGCGACCCTGCCAGAGGCGACAGGGAGGCCACTAGAGCGTCGACCCTTGGTGTAGGTCCAGTGCTGTTGGCTGCAAGGAGGCCTGCAACAAAGGCGTGCGGCCCCTCGAGCGCCGCCAGCGCGCGGCTCTGCTGCGGAAGAGCCACGACCTCACATGGAGAGATCCATGGCAAGGGCAGTAAGCCCAAACACAGACACAGCGTGGTCGCTTGTCTGCAAGAGGACCAAGAGCTAGCACAGGAAGACACCGTGCACCCAGTGCTGGAATTCGGGGGCCTACGCCAAGGTCAGCCGCACAGGAACTGCGTGTTGCTGCGGATGTGGACGCAGGGGG
Organism: Spilogale gracilis; assembly: GCA_004023965.1. Classification (NCBI taxonomy): domain Eukaryota; kingdom Metazoa; phylum Chordata; class Mammalia; order Carnivora; family Mephitidae; genus Spilogale; species Spilogale gracilis. The sequence continues at coordinate 26,665 of PITA01024207.1, forward strand.
AG
>PITA01024208.1:0-26673 GCA_004023965.1 Spilogale gracilis
TCCCTCCACCCCCCTCCCTCCAAGTCCCTCAGTTTGTTTCTGTGTCTAAAGTCTCTGTTGTTTCGTTTCTCTCCCTGGATTACCCTACTTCCCATTTACTTTCCTTCTCCCACTGTCCTCCAGGTTACCCCTCATGCACCGCAAGTAAGTGAAACCATGCGATACTTGACTTTCTCTTCGTGGCTTATTTCACTCAGCATAAGGGAAGAGATTATGATTAACCCCTGTCTTAGCATGTTATTAAACTTGTCCAATTTTTAGAGAACAAAATATAAATCACATAGGAATTTGCTCTTTTTAGTTCCTGAACCCAATGCCATGTTGATTCTGTTAAAGACACAGGTGGGCCTTACTTCTGGAACTTTATGAGTCAGTCACGGTCATTTTTCTGTTGGGAAGCTTGGTCTGGCCATCGTTGGCCTTGGAAGCCCAGGAGAAGCAGACTCTCCCCTGAGCAGGGAGCCTGACACACAACTGGATCCCAGGACCCCAGGACCATGATCTGAACCAAAAGCAGATACTTAAGAAATGAGTCACTCAGGTGTCCTTGTTACTGACAACTTTAGGAGCTACTGCTTGATAGAAACTCCTTATGTTAGAGGGAAACTAAGGAATTGAATGAGGACTGTATCTTTCAGAACCCACGGCAATCAGTAATAATAAAGGGGCAAGAGATGATTTAAATATCTTGCCAGGTCTCTGTCAAGATAGAGGTCTAAGGAACTTACACTTGGAATATAGATGTGATCAGAGAAACAACAAACTATGATGGTATCTTAATATGAGTATTTTAAGCTGTTGAGACATTTTGTAATTCTATCACTAAGTTATGAAACACAATTTTGGGCTGCTTTGAGTAATTAGAAGGGTGTTTTTCCTGAAATTTCCCATGTGTCTATAGGAAAAACATCTGTCCAACATCTGCCAAGAGTAAGAATGCACACATTGAGGAAAATTGCTTTTGTTCATGAACAACAAACCTTCAGTGACAGTCAAAAAATAATAATAAGATTTTATTTTGTTGAAATCAAGCTTTTGATTCCTGGCATTACAAAAGAGTATTTAAAATGTAAATTGATTCACGGTGGTCTTGTTAACTGAGGCCAGCTGTGCAGACGAGGACTAGACATCATTTGTTCTCATAGTACTCTTGTTTCCCTTCCTTGATTCCCTTCACAGGCACCCTCCCAGCAAAAAATACATTATACTATCTGCTCAGTAACATTAAGGTGCAAACAAATGAAACCAATCCATAATTTACAGATCCCTGGGGGAAAATGCTTCCAATATTTCATAGGAGATATCAAACTTTTAATTTATTAAAATGAAAAAAATGTACAAATCGTATGGCCTGGCAAAATTGTTTCTCGATTTCTACCTCATCTGTCAACATTTCATCAGAGAAGTAGGACCACTAGGAAACTGTATGCATATTTATGTAGGAAATAGATATTTGGGGTTTGACCTTATGCAATTGTGAGACCTGACTGCAAAGTCTTTGAGTAGCTGTTTCTACCTCTGGTGCTGGAGCTGGAAATGTGCAGGGCCACAAACAGCAAGGTAAAATAGAAGTTCTGTGGGGAAAGGAAGAATGAACTGGAGCCTCAGAAGCAAAGCCACAAGGGAGGATGGCAATCTGCATAAGTCTCTCATCACCACCAACCCCCTCACTTGGATGATTACTATGTCCTACTGGAGAAGCAGGCACTTATCATCATGGAGGTTAAACCCAGGAATAAGAAAAGCTGCATTAGGAGATCAGGCTGGAGCAGGCCTAGAGGTGGTGATCACAGCGGCCATTAGATAGGCTTCCAGGTACGTGAGCCTTGAAATCATTTGGGCCAGTACTGACCGTCCAAGAGTAAAAAAGCATATGGCTCCTGTTAACTTCCACTTTCCAAGTCTCATGAAAAATGTCTCTTAGAGCCCACACTATGTAGGAACTGTGTAAGAAAGGGAAACCCAAGAAACATAGGTCCAGCTTGGCAAAGTTGAAAACATGCAAACCTGTTGTACTGCCCTAAAGAAATATGCCCAAGGAATCAGGGGCAGAATATCCATGTTATATTGTATTTATTAAAAATAGGAATAATATTATAGTCCCTTAATACCTGAGCTATATCCATACAAAACATACTATAATTCCAACAAATGAGGTTGAGAAACACACTAACACAGAAAGAGTTCTTAGCCATAGTGTTGAACATAAAAAGTAAGTTGTAGGTACAGTATGGTAGCATGTTTTTAAAGCACATAACACAAAATACTACTAAAAGTTCCATGGGTACATTTGTTCACTTAATCAACATATACTTATCACCTACTATGTGTCAGATAGTCTTCTAAACACAAAGGGTAAAGCAATCCGGGAGCTTATATTCTAGTTGAGGAGACAATAAAAAGTAAACAAATAAGTAAAGCAAGTCACGCTTAGGGGTAATAAATGCTACAGAGACAAGGAAAAAAAAAAAAAAAAAGAAAACAACAACTGGGAAACAGAAGAATGTACAGTGAGGAGGCCAGGAAAGGTTTCACTAAGAAGATGGTATGTAAACAAACATCTGAAGGGGATGAAAGGGCTAGCTCTGTGGATATCCGGGGGAAGAATGTTCTAGGCAGAAAACTAATATGCACAAAGCCCTGGGGTATGAGTGTGTGGGGTGTTGGAAGAATAACAAGGAGAATAGTGTAGAAATAAATAAAGAGGAATGTAGTCATAATCAGATCAAATAGAACCTTTTAGGCCATACTACAGACTTGGGATTTTACTCGGAGACAGAAGTCTCTGGAGAATTTCACATAGGAAGTCTGAAGAAGTACTGTGTTAAGACAGGACTGCAGAGAGACCAGAATGAAAATAGACATAGGTGAGGGTTAGGGAGCTACTACAATAATGCAGGTGAGAGATTGTGTGGCTGGGCCCCAGCTGTTGGGTTCAGAATATGTTTTCAAGGTAGAACTTACAGGATTCTCTGACAGACCATAAGAAAGAGGAGTCAAGGTCAACTCTAAGAAAATCTTGTTAGCCTGAGCAACTGAAGTAGGAGAAGCTGTGATAGTAGATTGAGAGGAGATGAACTTTGGACTGGTTAAGTCTGATGCACCCACTAAACATCCTAACGGTGAATAGGGATGAAGCCAGAATCTTGCACCCATATTAAAGACAGGCCTGGTTCCCACAGCTCTAACTTCTACTGGATTACTGTTGCAGTTAACTGAATTACATGTAACCCTCAGAAGTTCAAATAGTTCTAAGGCACCAACTTTGTACTTGGAAATAAGAAAATACAGCTGACCTTCATTTCTCAGGCATCCTGTTTATACTACCCATACCAGAAAGCAAATTGGACTTACACTGCCTACTTAACCATAAACACAAACATTGGGGGATGGAATTTGGCTACTTGAACTAAATTAATAACCTCCTTGAATTAAATCTTTTTTTCTTTCTTGTTAAAGATGACCAGTTGTCTGGTTAAATTATTCAACCATTTAAATATGCTGATGTAGCTTACTTTTTGTTTTGCTTTATTAGACTTCCATGGAGAACTATCTATAAGCCCTGTGCCATCATGCTCCTTCTATTTTATAACAAACTTCTGGGGTTGTGAATATTAAGTTTCTTGAGGTAAATTCACTTAAATTTACTATAGAGACTTAATGAACTCTAAGGTTCTAGTGTCCACTTGGGTGAATCTAATTTCACAGAAATAGTGCAAGGCTAAAGTATCTTACCTTGAGGCACTTAAAATACAGATGTTGCAAATATGGATGAATGGTATGAATAGCAAAAACACTTTTAAATATCAGATGCTTATGTTACTATTCCTTAAAAAAGTATTTATTCATTTTAGAAGGGGGATGGGAAGGAGCAGAGGGAAAGAGAGAAAGATAATCCAAGCAGACTTCCTGCTGGCACTGCATGATCCTGAAACCATGACCTGAGCCAAAAATCAGGAGTCAGAAGCTCAACCAACTGAGCTACTATTTTTAATTTTATACTATCAATTGCTTTAAGTTAATTCATAGGCAGTTGTTCCCATTAATATAAAAGAGTCAGCTTGTCTTCTTTCCTTTTTCTTTGGTTCTCAGGTATGAGGGACTGTGAGACTAAATAAATCATTATATATTCTACATGCAATTCTCTTGCAACAGCCTTTCAAAAAAGAATTAGGAAGCTTGAATATTAAATGCCAACAATCCATGACTAGGATAAGGTCAGTTTCAAGGATAAAGACATTTTTGAATTGAGTAGTTTGTAACACTTGCATAAAAACAATTTCAACAATAAGGCTTTGTTTATTGTGCATCTGATTTATGAAGAAAGTCATTGCCCTCCAGTAACTTCACTTAAAAAGAGAGAAAATATATACATTCTTCCTCTTTCTTCCTCTTGCTTCCTCCTTCCTGCTCTTTGTCTCTCTTTCACACAGATGAACACACACACATACACACACACACACACACACACACACACACACACATACTCTGAATTGAATGTCAATGGCTTTTAAATTCAGATAAAACACATGTTTTTTCAGATAATACAAAGTCAGGCTGTTGATAATATTCTGAAACCTGCCCTTGTGAAAACAATATCTATGTTTGTATCAGTATTGATTTTCAAAGTTTTAACTCTAATCAGTGTCACAAACCTTTGTGTGAATATGATCAATTCGCTAAATTTTATATTTCAAATATTAAGCCAACCTCACGAGACAACACTTTTGGGGGTTGACAAAATTACATGTATATTTGGGAGAAATTAACTATTCTTTATCCACCCGCCTCTATGCATGTATTACTGAAGCTCCTAAAATATGAATAGTTCTAAAAGCACACAAAATTATCATTATTGTTGGAAAAACATGAACATTTACTGAATGTGGTCAGGTGTGATAATGCATTTAAGTTATATACCTTATATTTTTCAGAATGCACACGAGAGTGTGTGTAATCTCTGGGTCTTTAAAATATAGAAAGGCATCAATAAAGGACACGTGCAAAATCTTGATAATAAATAATGGGTGATATGTATATGGAACTGCATTAACTGTTCTCTCTTGTGCATGTTTGAAATTTTTCATAATAAAATCAATTCACTTGCTTCTACCAGTCAACACCCTTTTTATTAATAGTAATAAATTTCAACTAGAAATATGATACTTTAATAATGTGATTCCTATATTGATGAAGTCTAAAATATCCTGGTCTAGGCTGCATATCTAGGCTGACTATGTGCAAATAGAGGGTAGGGAGAAACATTTGCGGAAAGAATATTTTTTTATAGGTACTTTAGGCATGGTAGCATCCACACAATGACTCTGGAATTTCTATATTATTGATGAAAAGACCTAGAAAAACTTTAAATAATTTGCTGAATTCACCCAAATAGTAACTGCTGAAATTGGGATATGACTCTAGACTTGAGAACTTCTAAACATTATTCTGTCTTAACCAGACTTGTGGGCCTTTAGAGTAAATTTCTGAAGAAATTTCAACCACTACCATTAATGTTAATAAAAACACAAAATCACAGTTGTGATCTTGTGTCTTTGCGGCTAAAGACCTTTAAATGTTTCCTTATTAGCTAAGAAAGAACACCAATTCTGAGGAGGCTTAATCATGTGTGCTCTTAATAAATGGCTCCAGGCCTGCCCATCTGACTTCAGTCCCCATAAGTCCTTCCATATACACTGTGATGGTTAATTTTATGTGTCAGCTTGACTGGATCATGAGGTGTCCAGACATTTGGTTAAACATTATTCTGGGTGTGTCTATGAGGGTTTTCTGGAAGAGATTCACATTCAAATCAATAGACTGAGTCAAACAGATTCATTGTCTCAATGTAGGTGGGCTGCATCCAATCCCCTGCAGGACTGAATAGAACAACAAGGCAGAATAAGAGAGAGTTTGTTCTCTCTGCCTAAACGTCTTCAAGTCAGGACATTGGTCTTCTCCTGCATTCAGATTTGGACTCAGACTTGAATTTACATCATCAGCTATCCTGGTTTTCAGGCCTTTGTACTCAGAATAGAACTGTACCATTGGCTCTCCTGAGTGTTAATTTCCTGACCACAGTTCCTGGGACTTCTCTACCTCCATAACTGCATAAGCCAACTCCTTATAATAAATCTCAATCTCTAATTCTCTCTCTCTCTCTCTCTCTATCTTTCATATCTGTATATTATAATCATTAACAAAATACTATAGAAATATATACATCAGGGGCCGTATCTGGTGAGATCTCAGAGAGAAATGAGGAATATGTGGAAACTGGAGGAAGGGCAATCCTACTCATAAAGTGGCAAAGATCTCACTGAATTTTGTTCATGGTCTAGTGTTGTTTGGAAGGTAGAATTTGCAAGTGACGAAATTGCATATTTAGCTAAGGAGATTTCTAAATAAGTGTTTAAAGTGGGGTCCTCTTCAATGCTTGTATTAAAATGCAGGAAGAGAGAGATGCAATAAAGAAGGACTTATTCAACAAAAAGGAACTAAAACTTGAAGATCTGGAAAGCTCTCATCCTGTCCATATTGCAAATAATGAGAAAGTATGTTCAGAAGAGAACACCAAAGGCCGGACTGTCACTCAGTAAAGAGATTATAGGACTGTCTGTGTAGGAACACTGCCAGATTAGACTAAAAGCAAGGGAGAAAGAGACAACTTCTAACCAAAGCTACACGAGTGGGATCATCCAGAGCCCCAGGGGCCAGATTATCTGGAGTTGTAAGGGTGGCATCGTCACCCAGCCCAGCGGAGCCACGGGGCAGGTCTGCCTCCCGGTGGATCCAGAAAGTGAGGCATTGAACCAAAGGGAGTTAATTTTGAAACTTGGGATCTGATGGAGTTTACCTTCCTGGGTACTGGACTCCTTTGGGACCCATCATCCCCTTCTTCCCTCTGATTTCTCCCTTTTGTAATGGAAATGTTTATCCTACCCCTGTCCCATCACTGTACTTCAGCAGCACAATACTTATCTGGTTTCACAGTGTGATACTGTAATCTATAAGAAGAAATACGCATGTGGCTCTCATCTCAGTTTTTGGCACAGAGCCCCTAAACGTCTAAGAAATGCCTGTGAGGACAGCAATAAAGGTGTCTCTTATTATGTTAATGATGTGGTTTTTGGACCATGCCTATGCATGAGAACCGGTTGCCAGGGAAACCAACCAAGAATAGAGGGTTATAACTTTCAGTCCCATCCTCTGATTTCCAGGAAAGGGAGAGGGACTGGAGGTTGAATTAGACACCAATGGCCAATGATTTAATCAATTATGCCTATGTAATGAAGCCATAAAACCCAAAAGGACAGGGTTTGGAAAGCTTTTCGTTTGGTGAACGTGTGGAGATTTGGGAAGGTAGCGTGTCCTGAGAGAGCACAGAAGTTCCATGCTCCTTCTCTATATCCTGCCCTCTGCATCTCTTCCATCTGTTCCAGAGTTACATCCTTTTATAATAAAAGATGATCTAGTAAGCAAAATGTTTTCCTGAGTTCTAGCAAAGTAGTCAAACCAAAGGAAGGGGTCATGGGAACCCCAGATTTATAGCCAGTTAGCCTTAAGTACAGAAAACAATCTGGGTTTACAGTGGGCATCTGAAGGGCAAGGGTGGAGAGTGGCTCAGTCTTGTAGGACTGAACCCTTAAACTGTGGGGTCTGATGCTATCTCTAGGTAACTAGTGGCAGAAGTGAGTTGAATTGTAGGACAGACACCCAGCTGGTGTCAAGATAATTGCTTGGTAGTAACGTACACAAATAAACCCACACTGGAAATTGGGTCTCAGAACACTTTTTACATGAGTTCACAGCTGGGAGAAATTTTGCCTCAGGATGAATCATGCCATGCCTTGGGTCTCACTCATGCCTGCTCTAGATGATATTTAAATGAGTCTTTGAACCTTAGGCTTTACAGTTGATGCTGGAATGAGAATTTTGGAGGATTGGGGAATGGAATGAATGTATTTTGCATGCAAGAAGGACATGGATTTTGGAAGGCCCAAAGAAGAGTGCTGTAGACTAAATCAACTGTATCCCTCCAGGATTCATATGTTGAAGCCCTAACTCTCAATGTATAGTAGATAAAAATGGAACTTTGGGGAGATAATTGGATTTGAATGATGTCATGAAGGAGGTGCCTTCACACTAGAGTCGGTGCCAGAGTCACTGTGAGATCGAAAAGGGGACACACGGGCTCTCTCTCACCACCAAATGAACACACGCACAAGGGCAGCCACCTGGAAGCCAGGAGGAGAAGCCAGGAGAGAATGCACCAGAAACTAACAATGCTGGCACCCAAGTCTTATATATCCAGCCTCTGAAACTGTGAGAAATAGATTTCTGTTGTCTGAGTCATTTTGTCTATGATGTTCCTTGTGGCAGCCCAAGTAGACTAAAGCACCCATCCACCTCAAGGCCATGGGTTCTGTTATTTATCTTCCATGTGCCATCCCTCTACCTAAAATGTCCTGATCCTCTGGACAAAGCAATAACAACAACAACGACAACACTCATTCTTCAAGAGTCAATTCAAATGCCATATTCTCTCCTAAGGTTTCTAAGCCTCCAGGGAAAATTAAATGGTCTTGCACCATGATGCCCTCAGCCTGCATTACAGTGGGCAGAGTTCTATAAGGACAATTCCTACAGTGTTTTTTTTCTTTTATTCCTATTTTCTACAATTCTTATAAATCTTTAAATCCTAGGGTCTGTGCAGTTATCAGCAAGGAGGCTTTCATCTAGGCTAGTGGCGATGGAGGCCTGAACAATGGGCAGAAGCAACAGACAGAAGGAACTCATATAAGTAACAAGTGGTAGGATTTGGCCATTGCCTTTAGAGAGTGTAATGGTTATTACTCCAATTGTCATTCTCTCTCTTGTCCTTTATTTTCATGTTCTCATCCTCCACTACTGCTTCCTTCCTCCAGGGCTTTAGACATTAAAACAAGCAGATTGAGTGTACCTGATAGCTCAGTCAGTTAAGCATCTGACTCTTGATTTCAGCTCAGGTCATGACCTCAGGGTTGTGCGATAGAGCCCCATGTCAGGCTCAGTGCTGGGCATGGAGCCTGCTTAAGATTCTCTCTCTCCCCGGGGTTCCCCTTTCTCCCTTTATCTGCCTCTTAAAACTCATACACACACACACACACACACACACACACATAAGCAAATCAAAAATCCAGAAACCTCCTTGAACCCCACAGCCATACAGGATGTCATGTATTTAATTCCATCCAAACATACTACCACAGTAGCCTTTCTCTTTCTACTAATGCTCCACCCACTGACCTGGCTACTGGCCCCACCCCTCCATTAATATGCTTACAAGTGACTTCCTAATTGCCAAATCTGAAGCATAAATTTAGTCTTTATTTTCCTAGATCTCTCTGTTTCATTGGACACTATTAAACCCAGTATCCTTGAAAATACCCTTTCCCTTGGTTACTGGGTACACTGCAGGCTCTAGCCTTCCTCCTCTATTATCATTCTGGCCTCCTTTTACCTTGACCACTTAACAGCTTCCCCAACATTTAAAAGTTCTTTTCTTGGGCCCATTTCTCTCCCTTTCTAGTCTCTTTAGCATCTTGGTTTTAATCACCATATAATGATGTCCCACCTGTTTCTAACTTCTTTTAAAAAAAATATTTATTTATTTGAGACAGAGAGAGGGAGGGAGGAAGAGAACATGAGCACATGCACATGGGAGGAGGGGCAGAGGGAGAGACTCTCAAGCAGACTCCCAACTGAATGTGAAGCCCCACACAGAGCTCTATATCACAACACATGAGGTCATGACCTGAGCCAAACCAAGAATCAAACACCCAGGAGTCCCTGTGTCTCTAGCTTCTAGGTCATATATCTAGGTACCTGTTATTTGAGTGTCATGCAGACAGCACATTCTTGCCATGCCCCAAACTAATAGATTCCCCCAATACAAATGCTGCTCTTATTCCTACATTATTTATCCCTGTTGATGGCCATGACATTCATACAAGACAGAAATCTGTGAAACATCCTTGGTACCTTTATTAACATTACTTCCCACATAAAATCTGTCAGAACATGCTAGTATCAATCATTTCCTTGATTCCTCCGTTCCCTTCACCCCCATTTCCAATCAGTCTCAGAGTTTTCTCATTTAAAGTCCCAAATACTTCTCAAGTCTACTCCTTTCTCTCCTAACTCACAAAACCTTGTTAAAAGAGAGCCTCTCTGCTTATCTCTATTTCAATCTAGACTTCTAACTCTTCTCCCTACCTCTGTCATTCTCCCTTCAGATAAACCCATCACACAGCCACCAGCACTGCCAGCCTAAAAACACATATCCACCCATGCCTAAAACTCTGCAATGACACCTCGAATTTTTAGAATAGCACATGATGCTCTCCATGATATGGTTCCGTGGTTTCCAAACTTTTAAAAATAAGGACCCATAGTAACAGAAACACTTATCTTATGACTTACACACATACATTTAGGTAACTGAAACCATGCTTATCATTACTATGTGTGACATATATTCTATTCTATTTCATTTTTAAGTGTCAACCCATTTTGACTTGAAAAGCATGGATCTTCTATCAGCCTACTTCTGAGTCTCATTTCACTACTTCCTAGCACACACATGATACACAAGTGACACTAGACTGAGTGAATGAGTAAACAAAGGAATAACTCAGAGATATACAAAGATGCTGAAATATGGTTTTGGAAAACCTGAGAAGTTGGAAAGCAATAATTAAGACTTGTCCAACTAAATAAGAGTGAAATTCAAAATCAAGCTATGCATCAGTTATCTTTAGCCATGTGACAAGTCACCCCAAAACTTAGCAACGAACAACAACATGACTTACTATTATTCATGAATCTGTGAGTTGGCTGAGTAGTTCCTCAGCTGGTTTCACATGGGCTCGCTCACACATTCAGTTGATGACTCAGCAGAAAATAAAAGGGCCCAGATGGCTTCTCTCCCAAGTCTGGTGCTTGATGTTGACTCCTGACTGCGGTGCCTCAGTTCTTGGGCTCTTAGGTTTTCACCTTCCCAGAAGCGAGACTGGCTTCTTATAATAAAAGTTTCTGGGAAGCATCCATGAGGACAAAGGCAGAAGCTGCAAAATCTTTGGAGGCCTGGGCTGTGAATTTCATACAATGTCACTTCAAGCAAAACAAATCACAAGACCAGTGCAGATTCAAGGAGTGGAAAATACAGTCTACCTCAAGCTCCTTAGTAATCAGCTTACCAATCCTATTTCTATCAGTCATCCCGTTCTATAATCACATATTCTCTTTTTCTCTTTGTCCTTTCCATTTGACTTCTATAATTTCAGAATAAAGGGCGGGCAACTTTTTAAATGTAAAGACATAAAGAACCAGAAAAGTAAGGAGGTTTGGGAGTTTTTTTTGCTTTTGTTATTAATCAACCATCAGTTGAAATCTGGTTTAGCTAGGAATTTTTGATGTTGGGTTTTGACACTCTTAACTTTGGTGTTTGACAAACTTGAGTTCAGATACAATAACTTTCTATAGACAGTTTTTGGTTTGTACTCCCCTGGGGAAAAGGAAGGCCTTAAACACTGAGGCAAAAACAGTTTGGAGGTATATACTTCTGATTTCTCTTTCCTTATTAGACCTCCCTCACTCAGACTGATCTGCCTGGTGTCCTATGTTCACAAGGATCATAAGACTTCTTGTCTTATAGACTATTTCCGGTTTATCTCCAGTAATTGCCGGGAGCTACAGCCAAGGGAAGCGTGCACAGTCTGCTGGAAGCAGCCTCTCAAAATCTCTGAGTTTTGCCTATAGCTGTGATAAAAGGAACAGAGTTAGCACAGAACTCTGAAAACTAGGGGCAGGGCAAAAGCAAAATGTCTAGGCTTGCCCAGTACCTTCACAATGATCCACAGGTTATATCATACTCCCTGTTTCAATCAAAGTCTGTCTCATTTCTGAAAATGTTACAGAACCCATATCAGAGATGCCCAGTTGTAAATGCCTCGTCCAATATTGACCTTTCCTTGAAATCAATTCAACGGCCAAGTCAACCAGTTGAAAAGCTAAATTCTCAATAAAATACATGTCTTTCCTTTTTTTTTAAGCAGCGCATCAAAGAACAATTTAATCAACATGGTCATTTATAAGACAGTGTACGGTGAGTAAATATCCTGTGCCAGGCACTATTCCAAGGGTACAGGAACAGCAGTGTGCAAAGCAAAGTTCCTACCCTCGTGGAGCTGACATCCTACAAAAAAGACAGCGCAAAAGATATAAAGATCAATCAGTCTCTTAGATTCTGGTCTCCAGGTGCTTTCAGAGACTAATTAGACAATTAGAAGAAGAAGAAGAAACAAAATATTTGTTAAGACTTTAGAAGAAGCAGCAATTACTTCTGAGAGGCAGAACCAGAAAAAAAAAAAGTTCAAGCCTTTAAACTGGACTTGAAGAACAGATAAGACTCACTCCTGCAAATGAAGAGGATCCCAGGGCAAGAGAAGAGCATGAGCAACAACGCAGGGTTGGAGAGGGGCTCGTGATTCCGCGCGGCAAAGGGTTGGTTCCAAGGAGGAGAGGAGTGGAAACAAAGTTTAGAGAGGTAAGTAGTAGCCAAGGACCAACCACAACCTTTGAGGCCTTAAACACTAAGGGCAAAAAAAATTCCTAACTTACCGTGAAATAGATTATTTAAAAAATACAAAGATGAAAGTTTTGTATTTGCCCAGTACCTTATAAAATTCTGGTCTTTCCCATGACAGCATCTGCAACAAAGAATCAGATTCTATTCTGGATGCCTGACCACAGATATCTTTTTAAGTGTCATCCCTCCTTCTTCCCTTCTGCCCCTCCTCTGAGCAAGCTGATAAAAAAAAGCCCCACTGCTGCCCCCTTTGGCATCAGTGGGGAAGTTCAGACCATACAGGACCCCTCAACTGGGCCCCACCTCCTAAATGCCAGAAAGGCCCCCACCCAGTCTCCTTACCCTGCTCTCTCTTGTCATTTTGGACCTGCTTGGGAGGCTACTATACTAATAAATCTTCTCGTGTGTGTGTGTGTGTGTGTGTGTGTGTGTGTGTGATATCATCAGTCTTGATAATGAACCAGTTCTGGATGGGGCCCATCCTGTATGGAGTGGGTGCAATAACTATTTTTGATATTCTTTTTTAAAAGGTAGGTTTTTTGGAGGTAACTATGTGACTCAGTTGGTTAAGCATCTGCCTTCATCTCAAGTCATGATCCCAAGGTCCTGGAATCAAGTCTCATATTGGGCTCTTTGCTTCGCAGGGAGCCGCCTTCTCCCACTCCCTCTGCCTGCTGCTTCCCTTGCTTGTGCTCTCTCTCTGTGAAAGAGGAAGGAAGGTAGGAAGGTAAGAAGGTAGGAAGGAAGGTAGGAAGGTAAGAAGGTAGGAAGGAAGGTAGGAAGGAAAGAAGGAAGGAAAGGAAGGAAGGAAGGAAGGAAGGAAGGAAGGAAGGAAGGAAGGAAGGAAGGAAGGAAGAGAGAAAAAGAGAGTGAGGGAGGGAGAAAAAAGAGGGAAGGAAGGAAGGGAGGGAGGGAGGAAGAAAAGAAAAAGAGAGAGAAGTAATGTTTTTAGGGGCATGTGGGTGGCTCAGTTAGGAGGCTGACTTCATCTCAGGTCATGATCTCTGGGTCCTAGGATCCAGCCTTGCATTGGACTCCACACTCAGTGGGGAATCCACTTGCTCTTCTGATCTTCCCTCTGCTACTGCTCTTCTCTCTCAAATAAATAAAATCTTTTTTAAGGTAATGTGTGGGTGTTTTTTAAGATTTTATTTATTTATTTGACAGAGAAAGATCACAAGTAGGCAGAAAGGCAGGCAGAAAAAGCAGAGGAAACAAGCTCCCTGCCGAGCAGAGAGCCTGACAAGGGCCTCGATCCAAGGACCCTGAGATCATGACCTGAGCCAAAGGCAGAGGCTTTAACCCACTGAGCCACCCAGGTGCCCATTAAGGTAATGTTTTTTTTTAAACAATCTAAGACCTCTGCTCTGTTCTGTCCATCGAGAAATGCAGCAATTTGAGGCCAGGTCATACAGTCTCAAGCTCTAAGGCCACTGGAGTTTTAAAACTGTTTCCTCTGTAAAGGATCGACATTTTTGCAGTTAGTTAAAACATCGGATAATCCATATGCTATAAATATACAATAGACCCTTAGCAGAAGAATGTTTTCACAATAGTTGTTGCAATGCCCACAGATGATTTGATACAATGAAGGTAAATCTGAGGAAAAAAAAAAAGTAGAGATATGCTTTTCCCCTAAAATGAGTAATGATAAGAACTTGGGCAAATTTTCACCTATTCAGTACCTGTTTGTCAAGCATTTATCAAGTGCAGTGCACTCTGCTTGTGTCCCCAACAGGTTTGTTTTTTCCTGTAGTTACTTTACATGCAGACCTAAGCCATGTGTTCAAACAGGTGTACCTCAGGTGGTTAATTTACCTAACCAAAGATGCAATGAATCGATTAATGATGAAAATGCAGTAATTGTCACTTAGCCCATAATGAGTCACTTATACGCAAGCCATTGAAAGGGTATTAGGCTCTGTTCTGGGATGCATTTCATGTATAAGTCATTCCTTACAGAAAACAAACTGCATTGAGATTTCTAAAAGCTGGTAATTCTAGATGATGAATAGCATTTTTCTAAAGTACCAAATAAAAGCTTTTATGAGGCTACTGACATGATTCTCATAATTGAATATATTTGACAGAGTATTTTATCTTTGATGGTATGTTACACCCTTCTGAAAATTTTCTGGTTCTGTGGAATGAACCAGTATCATCTTTTAAAATATGAAATATTTTAAAATGCCTTTTCTAATAATGCAGTCTGGAAAACAGGGTCCTTTGTTTATGAACATATTGTCAAAGGAGGATTCTCAATTACTATTAGAAAGAAGGAACACAATCAGGCTGGACAACGGAATAGGAGAATGCAGGAATTAATCAAGACACCAGAGGGATTCACATACATACACCTGAAGTCATTTGAGTATTTTCTCTCTGTGAATGCAAAGATAGTATATAATTATCAAGAATGAAAAATAACAAAAGATTATGCTAATCCCAATTCAAAATAAAATATAAGCATTTAAGGAAAAGCTGAAATAACATCACTGGAATCGGTCGTGATACAAGAGTATTTATTACAGAATTGAAAGTTAAACTGTTTAACTTATTCAACAACATCGATGAAAATGAATATTATCAAACTACTTATCAAGTTTCCATGAGAAGTAGCAAAAGTTGCCAAAACTGACTCAAGCCATTTGGTACATTGTAAACAGTGAGCTCACACAGGGAAAGCAGGTGAGGAACTTACCATTATCCCCTCTGTGGGGGAGGAAGACATTCCTGTGCCCTTTGGTCCTTCTGTATGGATTTAGAATCAAACTGACATGAGACAGATTAGCAGAAGAAAACCAAACTTAATAACATACATAAGGGGAATCCATACAGAGAGGAAATTCCAAAGTCAGTGAGGCCACATGAAGCTTATATGAGTTAAGGAGAGGAGGAGGGTTAGAGATTACAATAGGGAGGAAGGCCTTGAGCTGGGAAGGGAAAAGGAGATGTTTTGAAAAACACAGATTGTCCTATTATATAGACAAGAGACAAATCAGGAGAGACTGTGGACTCTGAGAAACAAACTGAGGTTTTGGAGGGGAGGGGATGGGGGGATGGGTGAGCCTGGTGGTGGGAATTAAGGAGAGCACGTATTGCATGGAGCACTGGGTTTTATACCTAAACAATGAACCTTGGAACACTACATCAAAAACTAATGATGTATTGTATGGTGACTAACATAATAAAAACTTTAAAAAAAAATAGCTCTTTCCTGGTAAAGGCTCTTCTCTCCAATGTAAATTTAGGCAGTTGAGGACCAAGAAGAGAGCTTTTCCTCCATCTGCCAGGTTTTGATTATTTTAAATAAAAATAATGTAAATGCCAAAGTGGCCCCTCTCCAGGCCTCCTGCACTTGACCTCTATACTTTCAATGGCAATCATAATTTCAAACAAGAATTGCCACCCATTTCATGACAAATCTCTTTCTACTGTGGACACATTTGTCAAAAAGAAATAATAATCCTTCAACAAAAGCTTCCTAAGTGTGGAAGTGTCCATGACAAATAGATCTCAAAGGAATAGGGAAAGTGTCTGAAAGAAGGAAGGATTTGTAGAAAATGAACTGACTTTCTAGAGGAACTAGGGTGCAGATGTGTAAATGTTTTCTTGTGGCTATAAATTGTAATACAGGAGAAGCCACATTTCTATTCGTCATTTCAAAGTCAGCAGTTCCTTCCCAGTCTGCTAAGAACGATCTTCAACTTGGGTAAACTTGTGTAAAGGGCCGCAAAGTCAAATATAGACACAGAGAGAAGGCCGGCTCTGGCCTTTGGGCAACAGTGAACTCACAAATTCATAAAATATTCTTTCAACAAATATGCTAAGTGTTTACTATTATCAGGTTCTGTCCCTGACATTTGAAACACATCCAAAAAATGAAATGAGGAAGCTCTCTGAACCAGCACCCTTTCTCACTTAGATCTCTACAGCAGGCTTCCTACTCTCTGCAATGACTATTTCCATCTCCTCAAACTGCCAAGGCCCTCTTCCTCTCACGCAGGAAATAACCTCACCTCCTATCCCTCAAAACAATTGGAAACCATGAAATATCAATTCCCTCAGCTTCCTACAGCTAAATCAGCATCGGTACCCTCCTGCTCCTCCTCCCCCTCACCTCATAACAAATCCCACCACTTTCAAACTTCCTATAATCTTAAGCTATCAATTTCCTCCCTTTATCTTGTGCCCTAAATAACACCCTCTCTCTCCACTGAAATCCTTTACTATGAGTATTTGTTGGATCTAAACTAAAATCCCCTATTTATTTATTTATTTATTTATTTATTTATTTTAAGATTTTATTTATTTGACAGAGAGAAACACAGTGAGAGAGGGAACACAAGCAAGGGGAGTGAGAGAGGGAGAAGCAGGCTTCCCGCTGAGCAGGGAGCCCGATGTGGGGCTCCATCCCGGGTCTCCAGGATCGTGACCTGAGCCGAAGGCAGTCGCTTAACCAACTGAGCCACCCAGGCGCCCCTAAAATCCCCTATTTAAAATATACACACACACACCAAGGCCCACATCACCTATAGTCCCTGCCTCTCTTCTCCCCAAACCAAACTTCAAGATGGTACAAAATTCTCTTTTCAGCTTCCTTATTTCACTGGTCTGCTCATTCCAATACACACATGCATATACCCATTCCAATACATTCATTTAAATTTACCCTCTCCACATCACAGAAATTATTTTTTTAAAGATTTATTTATTTATTTATTTGACAGAGAGAGAGGGAACATAAGCACAGGGAGCAGGTTTCCCGCCCAGCAGGGAGCCTGATGTGGGACTCGATTCTGGAATTCCAAGATTATGACCTGAGCCAAAGGCAGACTGACGCTTAATGACTGACTGAGAAACCTAGGCACCCCACAAAAATTATTTTTGATAAGACCATCCATTAATTTTATGCTACTAAGTCTACCTAACACTTTTAATTTGTCAGAAATATTGTTTATTTCTGTATTATATTCTTTAAATATGTTTATAGTCTTGAAATTCTCTCTTCCCTGGGCTTCTGTCACATCATGCCACCTCATCTAAATTACCTTCTTCAAACTTGCTTCCATTTCTCTAATTACACTTCAAATGCCGAGGATCCTGGGAACCCAATCCCAAAACTTTATCTTCCCCAAACTCTTCTCTCTCCATCTGGTGAAAATCACTCCTGTATCTTCAAATGTTATCACTATTACAATGACCTCAGAAATTATAGCTCCATCCTGACACTCTCTCTCAACTGAAGAACTATATTTCCCACAGCCAATTTGGTATAGCTTTTTGGATGCCACATAGACCCTCAAAATCATTGTGTCCAAACCAAAGCCACAATCTTTCCTACAAAACCTGCTCTCTACTTGGGGCACCTGGGTGGCAGAGTTGGTTAAACATCTCAGTTAAACAGAGTCCGTGAAACATCTTGGTTTCAGTTCAGGTCATGCTCTTGGGGTCATGGGATGGAGACCCAGATAGGGCTCCACATTCAGGAGTCATCTTGGGATTTTCTCCCTCCCTTTCCTTCTTCCCCTCCTCCTCCCACCTCACTCATACTCTCTCTCTCTGTCTAAAATGAATAAATATATCTTTAAAAAAATAAAAAGAACTTTTTCCCCACAGTGGACTCAACTGAGCCTGGAATCTGCTTGGGTTTCACTCTCCCTCTCCCTCTGCCCCTTCCCACTGCTCTCTCTCTCTCTTTATCTCTTAAATAAATAAATAAATCTTAAAAAAAAATCTGCTCTTTATCCAATAGTCCCTTACTGCAATAAATGGCACTACTACCTACCAGATAATTGTGACAATACAGTAGATGTTGGCCCTGTCCTCTTAATCATACCTCCTAATAATCACAAATGCATCCATATCTGTCCCTCTCCATTACCAGTTAGTCCAAGTTACCATTAACTTCTTCCTGCAGCTTCTTTTTTTAAATTTAAATTCTAGTATAGTTAACACACATCATTATGTTAGTTTCAGGTGTACAATACAGTGATTGAACAATTCCATACACCATTCTGTGCTCATCAAGATAAGTGAACTTTTAATCCCCTTCACCTATTTCACCCATTCCCCACCCACCTCCCATCCCGTAACCACCAGTCTGCTTCCCGTATTTGAGTCTAGTTTTCTTGTCTATTTTTTCTTTGTTTATTCATTTGTTTTAATTCTCAAATTCTACACAGGTGGAATTATATGGTATTTGCCTTTCTCTGACTGACTATTTCACTTAGCATTATACTCTCTAGATCCATCCATGTTGTTGCAAACAGGAAGATTTCATTCTTTTTTATGGCTTGGTAATATTCCATTGTGTATATAAGCCACTAATTCTTTATCCATTCATCTGTGGATGGATGCTTGCAACTGCTTCCATAAGTTGGGTATTGCAAATAATGCAGCAGTAACATAGGGGTGCATAGACCTTTCTGAATTAGTATTTTCTTATTCCTTGGGTAAAAACCCAGTAATGGAATTATTAGATCATATGGTAATTCCATTTTTAACTTTTTGAAGAAACTCAGTACTGACTTCCACAGAAGCTGCACCAGTATGCATTCCCATCAACAGTGCACAAGGGTTCCTTTTTCTCCACATCCTTGCCAACACTTCTTACCTTTTAGATTTTAGCCATTCTGACAGGTGTGAGGTGATATCTCACTGAGATTTTCATTTGCATTTTCCTGCTGATATGTGATACTGAATATCTTTTCATGTGTTTGCCATCTAGATGTCTTCTTTGGAGAAATGTCTATTCATGTCTTTTGCCCATTTTTAACTGAATTATTTGAGGGTTTTTGGTATTAAATTGTAGAAGTTCTTTATGTATTTTGGATACTAACACTTTTTTGGATACATCATTTGCAAATATCTTCTCCCATTTGGTAGGTTGCCTTTGAGTTTTGTTGATGGTTTCCTTTGCTGTGCAAAAGTTTTTTTTATTTTGATGCAGTCCTAATAGTTTATTTTTCTTCTTTTATTTCCCCTGTCTTAGGAAACACATCTAGAAAAATGTTGCTTTGGGTGATGTCAGAGAAATTACTTCCTCCATTCGCATCCAGGATTTTTAGGGTTTCCTCTCACATTTAGGTCCTTAATACATTTTGTATTTATTTTTGTGTATGGTTTAAGAATAGGGTCAAGTTTCATTCTCTTGCATGTAGCTGTCCAGTTTTCCCAACACCATTTGTTGAAAAGACTCTTTTTTTTCTCCTTGGATATTCTTTCCTGCTTTGTCCAAGATTAACTGACCATATATGTGTGGGTTTATTTCTGGACTATTTTGTTCCATTGATCTCTATGTCTATTTTTGGCCCAATACCATACAGTTTTGATTATGGCAGCTTTGTTCATCTTTATCAAGACTGCTTTGGCTATTTGGCTCTTTTGTCATTCCATACAAATTTTAGGACTATTTGTTCTAGTTCTTTGAAAAATTCTATTGGCATTTTGAAGGGGACTGCATTAAATCTCTGATTGTTTTGGGTACTCTGGATATTTTAACAATACTTTTTCTTCCAATCCTTCTTTCTGAAGTTTTTTAACCTTCCTAGAGACTTCTGTCTCTGTTCAATCCTTTCTTCACATTACAGCTCTTTTCTTTCTTCCTTTTAAAATACTGGTTTTGTTAAGACATTGTCTTAACCCATCAATAGCTTCACATTTCTTTTAAAATAAAGACAGCTATCTTCTTCTGGCCCAGAAGACCTGTCAGGATCTGATACCTGACTGCCTTCCTCCCCTCCTTGCTGAACTCACTCCAGCCACAGAGGAGACCATCCTGCCTCTAAGCCTTCAGGCATGCTTCCTGCTTCCGCGTAGAGCTCTCTGTTTCCACCTCCGTACCGCTTTCCCTCCTAATCAACCTTTGGCAGAAATTTTACCTCTTGTACAACTTAAATGATTTACCTAATCTCTCCCTGCCTCCCTTTTCTTATCTGTGAAGTTAGGTAGCCATGAAGACAGAGTTAATACAAGTAAAATAGTTACAGTGGGGCCTCGGGTATAGTAAGATCCAGTAGATGCTAGCATCATTACTTTTATTATTGTGAACTTAGTGCTATAATTATCTTGCTTTTCAGGTAGGCCTTTTCTGATTTCCCACTCTATACCAAATCCTCTCAGTATATGCTCTCATTACACCCCAACCTCTTCCTTCACTAGATTTAACTCAACCATGATTAATAAAGTATTTATAAAATTCCTTACAAAACTCCAAGCACCATGAGGGCAGGTACTATACTATCTCATTCATCACCATATAGGCAAGTCCAGTGCATGTCTGGCACAGAGTAGAGCCACAATAATATAATGCTACATGAATGAATAAATGAATCACATTCCATTAATGTGATTTTTTTGCCAAATATTTTGGAACACTCACAGTCTATTGCTATAATTGACTTAACCCTCCTGGGGAGTGCCAGAAGAAGTAATTTGTCTCCTTGGGTCTTGTGATGTATTTAATTATGTCCCCTAAAAAGATATGTTAAAGTCCTAAACCCCTGGTACCTGTGAATGTAACTTTACTTGGAAATATGGTCTTCGCAGATGCAATCAAGTTCAAGAAAAGATTAGAATGAGGGCACTTGGGTGTCTCAGTCAGTTGTGTGTTTGTCTTCAGCTCGTCATGATCACAGAATCCTAAGATTAAGCCCTCAGTCAGGCTCCTGCTTCCCCTGCTTGTGTGTGCACGTTCTCTCTCTCTCTGTCAAATAAATAAATAAAATCTTAAAAAAAAAAAAATCATTAGAATGAGCCCTGGGGCACCTGGCTCAGTCAGTTGGGTGTCTGCCTTCAGCTCAAGTCATGATCCCAGGGTCCTGGGACTGACTCCCATGTTGGGCTCCTTGCTCAGCAGGGAGCCTGTTCTTCCTCCTGCTCTGCCCCTCCCCCGCTCATGCTTGCTTATACTCTCTCTCTCTGTCAAATAAATAAATAAAATCTTAAAAAAAAAGAATGAGCCTCAATCCAATATGATAGGTGTCCTTTTAAGAGGGAAATCAGACACACATACAGGGGACCACCATGTGAAGACACAGCTATAGATGGAAGATGCCATCTGAAGACAGTAGCAGAAACTGGGAGTTACGTTGCCACAAGTGAAGAAACACCTGGAGCCAATCCAAGCCGGAAGAGACAAGGAAGGATCCTCCCCTAGAGACTTCAAAGGGAGCAACACTTTGATTTGTGGACTACAGAACTGTGAATAAATTTCTGTTGTTTTAAGCCACCCAGCTTGCAGTAGTTTGCTACTGAAGCCGTAGGAAATTCACACAAGTAATTAGGAAAATAATCAGAGGCAGATGAACTGAGAGCCTGGACAAGTGGATGAACAGCAGAACCATCTCTGCTTGCTTGTCAGTGATCTTTCCTGCCTTTCTGTCCCATTATACCTGAGACTCTCTGATAAATGAGCCAGACACAGAGCCCCCCAGCTCCTGCACCTGGCTCACT
The DNA here is from genome assembly GCA_004023965.1 of Spilogale gracilis. NCBI lineage: Eukaryota > Metazoa > Chordata > Mammalia > Carnivora > Mephitidae > Spilogale > Spilogale gracilis. The sequence goes on from PITA01024208.1 coordinate 22,088, forward strand.
AGGCAATGAGGACTTTCCAGACAGAGGAATAGTCTTGGCAGCTCCTTGGAGGATATCCAATCAAAGGGTAAGAAGAATCTGGTTCTGAAAAGGATATTTTCAGTAGGATATTTTGACCATTGTTTGCTCTTTTGCTGAAAAAGAAATGTGTTCTTATAATGCATTCCACACAGCTGATTATAGAATAACTAATTCAATATTAAACAGCATTCTTTCTTTTCCTAAGTCAGTATGCCATGATGAGTCTGAAAATGCTTAAAAGGCCAACCCAGAGAATGGTGTGTTTTCACCTATGCTTTTTAAAGCATGCAGCAATAATACACATTTAATCAAGTGGTGGAAAGAAACTATTTGTCCTGTCAGCTTTTGTATGCTCAGTGACTACAGAACTGCCAACATTATTATTCTTGCCAGTTCATACAACTGCTTGACAAGCTCTTATCCCATTTGCATTTTTCAGTGATTTTCCAACAGTGTAATTGGGAAAGAAAGCTTTAAGATTACCCAAAAGTGGACGACTAAAGAAATCTATGGATGCTGTCTGTATTATTTCGAATTATTGTAGCTTCTGTCTTATTACCACTGACAGAGCTGAATTCAAATACAATCAGAGCCATTGGTTAAATATGAATAAAAATGTAGTATATGTATTTTGATAGGCTTGGCACGATAGCACTAAAAAACGTGATCTTGTTCTTTTCACCCCCCCCCACCAAAAAAGAGCATTGGAAATATTCTTATGCTACCTCTTAAAATATCTTTTTAAAATTTTTCATGGTATTTTTATTATTAAAAGAATAAAACATTAGTTATTTAGAGCTAAAAGTTCAGAGATTCTTTAGGTCGAAACTGACATAAAAAACGTATCTCATGATAATAATTGAGTGAACATCAAAGCTCTATAAGGATTCTGACAAAAAGATATTTCCACCCTTGAGAAGCTACTACATAAGCCACTTTCATCAATATTTCCTTCAGAGGTTAAAATACATTGATATTCTTCTCAAAAGAATAGGATTCTGAAAAACAGAAGTAAAAACACATACTCTTCATAAAAACATAATCTTAGAAATATGAAGTCAGTCTCACCCAATTTACCTAAAATTTGATCTTACTTGCAATTCCATTATCAATTCTACAAAAGTGCTTGGATGTCTGGATTGGATAACTGCATTTGTGAAAAACAAGGGACTCCAGGGGGTTTACCCACCTCTGTAGGTAGCAACTGATCTCTCTTACCCAACTTTCCACTGCAAAATTATCAGTATGGGTTCTAAGGTTTTTAACCCTTGTGAGGTCCTTAATTTATTCAAACTTATCTAAAAATCTGTCGGGGACAGTGCGTGATCCGCCCCTCCCGCCATGCCACGAGCCACCTGCATGGTCAATTAGCTGATGGCCCTCTGCAAGGCATGGAACACCAACCCTCCCACAAAGTGTGAGGAGTTTGCATGGGGCAGCGGTTTCTCCACCCTGCTTGTTTGCCATTCTCTGTACGGAATGCTTGTCATTTAAAAATCATGTCTGGTGAATAGCAAAATGCTTTGTTTCTACTTATCATCATTAAAAATAGTTTACACTTAGTTATCCTGCAGCTCTGTGGAGGAGATTGTCAGGGTTTTTAAATGGTTAAATAAAGGGCTTAATATAAGAAATAAAACTATACTAACAAGGACACTGCCACGCACACAAAGGTTCCATAAATAAGAGTTCTGTACCCAGTAATGAAAATCAGGCTTCAGCAAGTGCTTTTAGCCTTGCGAAATAAGTTATCTTTCTCCTTGATGCCAGACAGACTAAACTTTTGGTCATTATATTAACCATGTAGCTAAAACTTTGTACACAACTCATCTAAGCCTTTTAATTTGCCTTCTTGTTTGTAAGACCTGCTTAAAAAACACCATATCATTAGTTTACCCTTTATCATCTAGGCACCAAATGTAAAAAACTAAAAAATCTTACTGAATAACATGTCCTTGGTTTGGTTTTGGGAGTTAGCTCTAAACTGTAGATAGATGCACCTGCAATAACATGTTTCGCTAATCAAAGCACTATGTTTCTCTAACAAAGACATTGTGTAGAAAAAAAAAAATCACCCTCTGTACTTGTTGCCTATAAATAAATACACTGAGAGCCAGCAAGGCGGAGATGCCTGGCAGGTGATCGGAAAAGAATCATCGGGGCTCTCTCATTTCATATCGCCGACTCCGTCACCACCTCTGGAAGCCCAGACAGTTGCCGGGGCTGGCGCTCGGCAAAAATCCATGTGCATCAAGCACTGTCTGTAGTTAGAATAAATAAGTGGTCATATAGATAGAACCTGGTGTAATTAAAATAAAAATATTTTTCAAAAGTTAAAAAAATTCATAGTAATTTTTAAAGCTGTTTTCTCCATCCCCAGATTAAAAGAGCAGTAACTGTCATGTCACTGCACTAGATTATCTCAAAACTACCGACAGGTCAATAATAGCTACCAATTATTGAATGCTGACTATGTTTCAGGACTTGTGTTAAGCACTCAATCATTATCTCATTCAATTTTCACATCAATGCTTTGTGGCATTAATAAATCACAAATTATTGGACAGCCGGAAAGGTTATTCTCTCAGTCATACTTCATTAAAAAAAAAAAGGGGGGGGGGTCAGAACTCTTAACTAAGTCCATTACAACTCTTCTCTTGTACTGTAGAATATCATACAGCCACCAGTGATGTGCTGGAACTGTTCATGTGGGTCTATGCCAATCATGAATGTCCAGCAATTTTGCAAGCCAGTTGTTAAAATCTGGTCATCTGAACTTGGCCATGGTGGGAATATTTATACCACTGAAATTGATAAGCACTATAAATAAGGGCTTCCTCCCCCACCTCAGAGAGCCCATTTACCAGCACACCACTGAATATAGCAAAAGATTTCAAGTATTATTCCAATCTCATTTTAGTTCAAAAGGTTCAGAATAATTTATCTCCTCAAGAGTCTGTTAAAATGGGGACTTGAAAGGAGTCACAGGAACATTTGAAAAGCAAAGAAAATTTACCTGTGGTATGAATTCTAATATCCCACTTCTCTTTCCTGGTATGCTGGGGGTTTGAAAGCACATAACTAGCTTTTCATAATGTCTACCGTATAACCTCAAAAGCCAGTAGAGTAAGATCAACACCTTCTTCCCTAAGGCTTCTAATCTTCAAGTAAGCTCAGGTCATAAAACCCACCCTCATACATTATATTTTCAAATTTTTCATTGCTCTGCATTTTTCCCTTAAGTAAAAAAGATTTTTTGCCTCAATCATAAAATATTTGATAATGGTCAGAGTCCAGAGTATGTAACACAGGTTGTTCAATTTCTCTGCCATGTTTCATGGCTGCCATCTGCTCAGATCTCCATGAGAGGCAGAAACATTGAAAATAACCTGATGACTAGCGCCAATGTCATTGCAACATCAGCATTTTAAAATCTTCTCCAAAGGTCCTCCCTTAGTCAAGTCAAGCCATTTTTATAGACATGCTTATTGTTAAAAGGACATTATTTAACTCTGGCTTCATGCTACTATAAATTTCTGAAAACTGTTTTGGTTTTTAAATGAGACACACCATGTGTTCACTCATCCAGATGAAGGGAGATGCTCATGACAGCTCAGTGGGCTGGATGAGTGTAGCAAGATGCATCCTGTCCATCAATATCCCCCAAATCTACTCTTTCTGGTGGTTTTTTTATGCACAAGCTATGTTTTGGGGTTTTTTGGTGGGGTTTTTTTTCATGATTAATGAGGAGTAGCTTTAGCACAAACAAAACCTGCAGAAAGCCACCCACTCATCAATGAGCAGTATTCTTCAGCAGCTTTGTTGTTAAATAATAACTTGCTTAATAGAGCAAAAGAAAGACATTGTAGAAATTGAAGTGTTTATTTAATGACAGTAGAGAAAAAAATATTGTAGAAATCCCTATTATAAGAATGAAGAAGGGATCAATATATACTTAAAACACATTTTAATAAATAATGCTCTGATTCCCTGACTCACCACAAATTTCTATTTAGCCCATGAGTTTATACCACTGGTATCCACTTTTTATGACTTAATCTAATTTTAACAAGACCCCCAATCTCAACCTTGATGAATTAACAGATCCTGGATTATCCCTCCTGCTGTACCAACTAGAAAACTGACAAAGGGGTGCCGGGAGCCGGCCTGTCTCACAAGCTGATGGAGTCACTATGGGGAAGAGAGCAGCAGAAGCACAGATCCTGCCTCACAGAAAAACTCACTGACTTCCGTAAGTACCAATAGAAGCACAGCTCCTGCCACCAGAAAATAACCCCACTAGGCCTGACATGGTCACAGCGAGAAAAGGGCAGTCTGAGCCTCACTTTTGCTGCCAGTGAGAAACCGGCATCTCCTCTTTCTTTTTTTTTTTTAAGATTTTATTTATTTATTTGATAGAAACACAGCTAGAAAGGGAACACAAGCAGGGGGAGCAAGAGAGGGAGAAGCAGGCTTCTCGGTGAGCAGGGAACCCGATGCGGGGTTCAATCCCAGGGCTCCAGGATCAGGACCTGAGCCAAGGCAGTTGCTTAACCAACTGAGCC
>PITA01024209.1:0-26678 GCA_004023965.1 Spilogale gracilis
GGGGAGCCTGCTTCCTCCTCTCTTTCTTTTTTTTTCTTTTAAAGATTTTATTTATTTATTTGACAGAGAGAGACATCACAAGTAGGCAAAGAGGCAGGCAGAGAGAGAGGAGGAAGCAGGCTCCCTGTCGAGCAGAGAGCCCGATGCGGGCCTCGATCCCAGGACCCTGAGATCATGACCCGAGCTGAAGGCAGAGGCTTAACCCACTGAGCCATCCAGGCGCCCCCTCCTTTCTTTCTGCCTGACTCTGCCTAACTTGTGATCTCTCTCTCTCTCCCTCTGTCAAATAAATAAAAACATATTAAAAAAAGAAAAAGAAAAAAAAAAAAGAAATATTCTTTAAAAAAAAAAGAAAAAAAGAAACAAACAACAACAACAAAAGGTAACAGGGCCAGAGAAAATAAGTAATTTTCTCAAAGTCATTCACTCAGTAAACAGCAAGTCAATGACCAGAACAAGTTCTCTAACTTTCAGCTTCTCATTGACTGATCTAAGCATATAAATAAGAACCCCTCCAGACAGGAGTGGCGAGGACTGGGCAGAAGTGTCACTAAGCCCCTGGTCATCTAGTCTAGAATGGTTGAAAACTCAACACATCACAGAAACCTAAATTTTCAGTGAAGTTAAGCAGGGGTTATTAAGGGCGGCAGAAGCTCATCAGTCTTACTGAAATAGAAAACCAGTATCAGGGGTGCCTGGGTGGCTTAGTCCTAATTACTCCTAAAACATTCGACTTGATTTTGGTTCAGGTCATGACCTCAGGGTCCTGGGATAAAGCCCCAAGTCAGCTCAGAGTCTGCTTGAGTTTCTCCCTCTTCCCCCTCCCTGCTTATCATGCTTTCTCTCTAAAATAAAAAAAAATTAAAAAAATAAAAACAACCAATTTTGTACTTAAATATTTTCTTTTTTTTAAAGATTTTATTTATTTATTTGACAGAGGGAGAGATCACAAGAAGGCAGAGAGGCAGGCAGAGAGAGAGGAGGAAGCAGGCTCCCTGCTGAGCAGAGAGCCTGACGCGGGCCTCGATCCCAGGACCCTGAGATCATGACCTGAGCCGAAAGCGGAGGCTTTAACTTACTGAGCCACTCAGGTGCCCAAATATTTTCTTGATTATGTAGCATACAATACTGGAATATCCTTCCCTCTTGCTACAACTATGCAAACCCTACTATTCTTTCAGATTCAGTTCTAATTCCACTGTATGTAGTCTCCCTAGTCCATGTATAGGTAGTCTCCTTAACTGTTTCACATGAAGTCCTCTCCCTCCCTTGAACTCTTAACAGTAATACAGGTTTTCTTTTCCCTTCAATATATATTATATGCTAATGATAGGCTGTCATAGCATTAATTTCCCTGTTATACGTATGACAAATTTCTTCCAGACTTTGGAGGGTAAAACAGGCTTTGTGAGGGTAAAATGTATGACAAATACCTCCGGGTCTTACCCATGCACTTAGCAGTCTTGCACATTCTGGTATTTAATAAAACACGAAGTGATTATCAGATCAGGAACTCCAGATGGATTTTCCTAATTCTATTGGCATACTAGTTCTTAGATGGATCAAATGCGGTTTCAAATAAGACGGCCACAAACTACGATTTAGTAAGTTTCCAAGTCGCTTATACAACTCTTAGTATATGAAAAAAAAAACTGCCTCCTAAGAGTAATGAAAATGCATGACATAAAAGTCTAATCATGTTTTGATCTCCAGAAATCATTTCTCATGTTTTACAGCCGTAGTTGACTCAAGCACAGAAACACAGGGAAAAAATCCAACTCACTGCCTGGGGCACAACTGGGGCTGCAGCTCCTACGTGAATAGCATCATAAGGGGCTTCTTCGGCATACCCCATTCTTCCATCCCCCACTGAAAGAAAAAAAATTATGCTTTAAAAATCTGTTCAGAGAGAACCACCCAGTGTGAAGAAATATCGGAGGTTTAAAGCAGAGCAAAGAGAAACTTCTAATAAATGATGCAGGTTTAAAGCAGAGCAAAGAGAAACTTCTAATAAATGAACTGGATATTCATATGGAAAAAACATGCACTTGAATCTCTCTCTTGCATACACAAGAATCAATATCAGATAGATCAAAGATCTAAATGTGAAAAACTAAAATAAGGCTTCTGAGAAATAACACAGGGACATAGCTTTATGATTTTATAGTCTTTTTAAAAATAATTTTCATTCATTTATTTGTCAGAGAGAGAGAGAGAGAGAACACAAGCAGGGACAGTGGCAGGCAGAGGGAGAAGAGGCTCCCCTCTGAGCAGGGAGCCCAATGTGGGGCACGATACCAGGACCCTGAGATCATAAACTGAGCCAAAGGCAGACCCTTCACTGGCTGAGCCACCCTGGCACCCCAATTTTAAAGTAGTTTTAAAGAAGACACAGAAGGGGAGCCTAGGTGGCACAGCTGGTTAAGCATCCGACTCTTGGTTTCAGGTCAGGTCGTGATGTTAGGCTCGTGAGATGGAGCCCCACATCAGGCTCTTCTGCACTCAACAGAAGCCTACTTCAGATTCTGTCTCCCTCTCCTTCTGCCCCTCCCACTTGTGCTCACTCTCTCTCTCTAAAATAAATAAATAAATTTTTTAAAAAAGCACACAGAAAACACTGGAAAAAGCTATTAAGTCTGATACATTAAAATTAAGTATTTATTTTGGGGCACCTAGGTGGCTCACCCAGTTAAGCCTCTGCCTTTGGCTCAGGTCATGATCCCAGTGTCCTGGGATAGAGGCCTGCATAGGGAGCCTGCTTCTCCCTCTGCCCCCCTCCCCTCCCGACTCATGCATGCACACTCTCTCTCAAATAAAAAAAAAAAATAAGTATTTCTATTAATCAAGAAAGCACCAATATGAGTGAAAAGACATGCCACAGAGTGAAAGAAAAGATTTATAATATGTATAAAGGGCTAATCTATAGAGAACCTACATACCAAAGAAAAATATAAATCGTTCATATCTGAACAAGACATTTCACAAAGGAAGACATCCAAATGATCAAACATATGAAAGAGTGTTCAACCTCACCAATTAGGAGGAAAATACAAAATTAAAATCACAAAGACTTACTGGTATACACTAAGTGGGTAAAAAGAAAAATCTAACAGTACCAAGTGTTGATAAAACACAGAGCACTAAAAACAATGATAAACAGGGCTCCTGGGTGGCTCAGGGGTTAAAGCCTCTGCCTTCGGCTCAGGTCATGATCTCAGGGTCCTGGGATGGAGGCCCACGTCGGGCTCTCTGCTCAATGGGAAGCCTGCTTTCTCCTCTCTCTCCCTGCCTCTCCCTACTTGTGATCTCTCTCCCTGTCAAATAAATAAAATCTTTGGGGAAAAAAAAAAAAACAACAATGATACATTGCTGATGGAAATGTAAATTGGTCCAATCACTTTTAAAAAGTTTTACAATATCTATGGTTACCCTATGAACCTGCAATAATACTCTACATGAATGAATGCTTGCATGATGAGTGTATGTATGCATTTGGACCTTTGTACACATATGTTCACAGCAGCATTGTGAACATCCCCAAATTAGAAACCACCCAAAATATCCATTTACAGTAGAAGAAACAAACACATTTTGGTAATGTCCTTACAGAAGAATGTTATACAGCAAGCAATAAAAATTAACTATACAAAAAAGATGGGTGAATCTTATAACATAATATTGAATGAAAGAAGTCATTCATCATAGAATATATACTATATAGATTCTGTTTACCTACATTTCAAAATTAAATTGAGCAACATTTATGGAAGTGCAACTAAGTAGTAAATGGTGCAGGTTAGCACTTCCCCTGAAGGGAAAGAATTCTGAGGAGGGAAAAGCAGGGGACATCCAACCTACCAATGCTGTTCCCTTTCCAGATCAGTGTGATGATGTAGCAGGTATTTTTACTAAGCTTCACATTTATGTTTTATGCATGTTTTAATGCTTGTTACTTCTCATAATAGTACAGTGTGCTCACATGGGAATATTTCGCTATATAGTGCTGAAAAAAGCAAACTAGAGGACAGAATGTATGAGCCAGTTAAAAAAAAACTGTACATGTATATTTATTCATACATATATTTATATGTCTGGAAAACTTAAGACAGAAAAGGAAGGGTTTCTTTTTTTTCTTACTCCTTTCTGTACTTTAAATTTTTCATAATGGACACTTGCTACTTTGCTATTCCTTCTTCAAAAGCAATAAAGGAAGAATTCAGAACAGGAGCATTTTCTGAAATAAACAGTCATATCACCACCATGGTAGGTACAACCAGCATAACATTTTACAGGAACTGTTTTCCTTACCTAGTACTTAAAAGTGAATGTTTAAAAAAAAGCAAAAATTAGCTTGAGTATTATTTAGCTTGCATGGTATCTTCTGAAAATAAAAATCCTCCGGAGAGGAAATTTTTAAAGTTTTCTGATACTCACCAACCAGTTGCACTCTCCCTGAAGACAAAAGCATTGGATCGTCCTTTCTGACATTATTTATTGAGTCATCTACTAGCTCTTTAATGTGGTCAATTCCTATGACTTTTCCACTAGAGCCAACCTGGAAATGAGGGAATAATTCAATAGCTCACTGGCCTAAATTTGTCTTTCTGAAGTGTCATTAAAGTGCTTCCTCACCTAAAGTTACATTCTGCAATGAGAAATGAAGACAAACAGCTCAAGCCTCCAATTAGATTGTTATTCAGTTTACTATATTTACCAAATACAACTTTTTCAGCTATAACCTTCAAATGGATAATTACATTTCAGTAATTAAGAAGGTGGAATTACAAAAACTTGCAATACCACAAAAATATTTTCTTCAATTTCTAATTTTTAAACTCCAAACCCTAAATAAGACTTAACTACTTAACTAATAATTAACTAATATTAAATGCTTAAACTGCATTTAACTAATATAAATGCTAGTTGGTACAATTATTTTTCATTTAAATTCCATCTAAAAGTGTGACTTTAAACATTAAAATGTCACATAAAAAATTCTATAGAAAAAATTCCATACCTGATTCTATTGCCACATGTGGAAAATATAAAATATATAAAAATATAAAAAGGTGTATAAATATTAATTATAAAATAAATTTAACAAAGTAAAGACTCTGAAGTCAGATAATCTGGGTTCATATCTAACCTTCATCACTTACTTACAACTGTAAGACCTTGGCAAGTTACTCTACGAATCGGGTTCCTCAGCTGTAAAATGATGAGGAAAAGGGTACATACCTCTTAAATGATGTGAGACTTAAATAAAAGAATACATGAAAAGCACTTAGAACACTGACTAGCACATGGCAAATATGCGAAAGACATTAACACTACTTATAAAAAAATAACTCAGAAATCTAATGATTTTTAAAAGGTGAATTTTTCTCTAAAACCATAAATACGGCAAATATCAAGAATATGTCATTAAGTAAAAACTATGTCTAAGCTTAAAAAAAAAAAATCCTGGGTGCCTGGGTGGCTCAGTTGGTTAAGCGTCTGCATTCTGGCTAAGGTCATGATCCCTGGGTCTTGGGACTGAGTCTTGCTTCTGCTCCCTAAGCAGGGAGCCTGCTTCTCCCTCTCTCTGCCCCTCTCCCTGCTCATGCTCTCTATCTTGTGTTCTCCTTTTCCAGACCACACTCTCTCAAATAAATAAAAATCTCAAAAAATATAATAAAAAACCTGACATTCCATTAGGGAGGGCTTAACTTCGATAAAACAAGTAAAACAACTGAAAAGAAATACCCGAGTCCTTACACCGTTCTGGACCTTTAGGATATATCAATGAGGAAAAGAAAAATCAACTAAAATTCCCACCTCCCTGGAGCTTCCATGCTAGTGGTCTGCCAGTTACATATTTACAGCAAGTTAAATGGATTCTCAAGAATGCATCGTCCACGAATCCCAACCTAACTAGACCAGAACTTTCCTACAGCCCTCAGGGATAAGATTTTTCATGATAATCAAATTGATTTGATTATCTGGGCACAGATAAACTTTTACTCAAGGTGCCTGAGTAGGCCTCCAGACAGACTCAGGATAGTCACTAACCAAGATAAGCCTCTGGTGATAAAACTTGAAATATAATAAACAAGGCATTTTTCTAAGAGTACTTTTCTTAATATAAAAGAAGCTCTACTCTCATTTCTAATAACCCTTTAAGAATGTTTGGAAATCAGATTCTCCAAATCATTTTCTGCCAGCTGAGAATCTGAAAGAATGCAGTCTGGAAGCTACTGGTTGCCATCTTGTGATCATAAGGGAAGAGCCTAACTAAAGCCAACATTTGGGGGAAAGCAAATGCAAATCAAGAACCAAAGAGAAACCCACTGTCAATAACAACATCTGATCTCCTTTTGAATCCAGCCACACAAAAAACCGGATACACTTTAGACTTTTCCATTATATATACCAAATAAATTCCCTTTCTCTGCCAATTTGGACTGAATCTTCTGTTATTTGCAACAACAAAAAACCCTAAGTGATACATGTTCCAACTGCTATATTAGAATAAAAAAAATCCTACAAAGCTGCTAGCAAAAAATGTACAGCTGAATATATAATATGCTTCTGCTGGAATGGAATGAAAAATAAAGCTCTTACCATACGTGCAAAACATGCAGTAAGGATTCCACTTCCAGATCCTACATCGAGAGCTTTAGCTCCTTCATGCAACTGATCAAATAGAAGTTCTAGTGCATATGCATGCTGCCAAAAGAAAACAAAGCAAATACTCATTTTCTTTCAAGACTCTATAAAGTATATATACACCATGGCATATAAAGTCTCCAACCTCATACCAATTTTTCTACCACTGTGATTTACCAAAATAATGAAAACACAACATATTATACACTTATGTTTACAGAATTATGTAAGAAAGCTTTCACTGATTAAATTCTTACATTTATATAAAATGTTTTAGTAGGGGTGCCTGGGTGGCTTAGTAGGTTAAGTAACTGCCTTCAGCTCAGGTCATGATCCCAGAGTCTTGGTTCAAGCCCTGCATCAGGCCCCCTGCTCAACAGGGCCCCTGTTTCTCCCTTTCCTCTGCTGCTCCTTCTTCTTGTGCTCTTTCAATCACACACTCTCTCTCAAATAAATAAATAAAATCTTTAAAAATATAAAATAAGGGCGCCTTAGTGGCTCAGTTGTTAAGTATCTACCTTCGGCCCAGGTCATGATCCCAGAGTCCTGGGTTTGAGCCCCACATCGCGCTCCCTGCTTGGCAGGAAGCCTGCTTCTCCCTCTCTCTCTCCCCCTGCTTGTGCTACCTCTCTAGCAGTGTTTCTCTCTGTCAAATAAAATAAAATAAAGTAAAATAAAATGTGTTAGTAATTTTAGATCTCCAGCATGTGAATTTTTTTATTTTAATTAATTCAAAGTCAAAAGCTACAAAAGGATTTACAGTGACGTCTCTATCCCACCCCGTCCATAACCTTCCCCCTCCTCAACCAATTTCATTCCCTAAAGGCAATCTATGTTGTTAGTTTCTTGATTCCTTTCAAACATATCCACTCTATGCATATACAAGCAAATATCTATTTTTCACTTATTATATCTTGAAGAACGCTTATCAAAAAAATTTTTTAAGATTTAAGATTTTATTTACTTATTAAAGAGAGGGAGAGCACAAACAGGGGCAACAGCAGGGAGAAGGAGAGGTTCTCCGCTGAACAGAGAACCGGATGCAGGGCTCGATCTGAGGACCCTGGGATCATGACCTGAGCGGAACGCAGACGCTCAACCAGCTGAGCCACCCAGGCAGCCTTTTCTTATCAGTACTTTCACTTAGCTCCAATCTTCTACAACAAAAGAGATGAAATAATCTTAAAAGCTGTATATGTAGGAAAATATAATCTTTATAAAAATCTTATAAAAGTGGGAGTTTATAAGTACTTATAAAGTACTTATAACTTATAAAGTACTTGGGAGCTTAGTCAGTTAAGCGTCTGACTCTTGGTTTCAGCTCATGTCATGATCTCAGGTTCCTGGGACTGAGGTCCATGTCAGGCTCTACATTCAGCATGCAGTCTGCTTGTCTCTCTCCCTCTGTTCCTTTCCCTGTTCTCTCTCTCAAATGGATAACTAAAATCTTAAAAGAAAAAAAAATAAAGTTATTGAAAAGACTGATTTATTCCAGTCACTAAAAGTGGATGTTCAGATATCATGTACCCCCACCAGAACAAAAAACATTAAGTAGTATTCTGGAAAAGGAAAAGGGAAAAGGAGAAAAAAAAAAAAAAAAAAAAAAGGTGTGTGTGTCGGGTTCAGGGGTAATAAGTTAAAATACCACCAGGAAACAATTAACCAAATTTAGAATATGGCAAATTCTACAGGACAAATGGACAGGTTTGTTTTGTTTTGTTTTGTTTTGAAGAATTTATTTATTTGAAGGGCGCCTGGGTGGCTCAGTTGGTAAATCGATTGCCTTTGGCTCAGGTCATGATCCCGGAGTCCCAGGATCAAGCCCCACATCAGGTTCCCTGCTCCCTCCCGGGAAGCCTGCTTCTCCCTCTCTCACTCCCCCTGCTTGTGTTCCCTCTCTAGCTGTGTTTCTTTCTATCAAATAAATAAATTCTTTTTTTAAAAAAAGAATTTATTTGAGAGAGAGGGAAAGAACAGAGGGGAGGGGTAGAGGGAGAGGGAAAGAGAAACTTAAGCAGACTCTGCCTTGAATGCGGAGCCCGACACAGGACTGAATCTCACAACCCTGAGATCAGGACTTGAGCTGAAACCAAGAGCTGGACGCTCAACTGACTATGCCACATAGGCACCCCCAAATGGATGAGTTTTGTTAATAAATAAGTGGTATCTAAAAAGAGAAAGGGATCTTTTAAAATTAAAAGGTACTAAAAAGACTGAAAAAGACTAAAAAGATGCAATGTCTGGACCTTGTTTAGATCCTGATTTAAGCAAACTAACCATAAAACAATTTTTTTGGAAACACATGGTACAGTCTGAGCAAGGACTATGTGTAAGATAATAACGTACTAAGGAACACTGTTATAGGTATGATATAGTATTACAGTCATGTTTCTAAAGTAATCAAATTATACTTAAATATTTAGAAGTGAATAATATTATGTTTGAGATTTGTTTTAAATAGTCCAGCAAGAAGGAGACAAAGATAAAACAAGATTAACAAATTGTGGGTAATTACTAAAGGTGATGACGGCTACATGAGGGTTCACTGTATTATTCTATTTGTTATGTGGTATTGGAAACTTTTCACATTAAAAAGTTTAAAAAGTTAAGGCTACTATTCTACAACTAATGTAAAAGAGGCCTTTAATAGATAAAGTCACACACAATCCAACGGTTTTCAAACAGTGTTCCAGAAAGTCATTAAGGTTCCACAAAAGCCCATTAGAGATAATACACAAATGTATACTGAAAGATGGGTGTGTTTTGGGAAAAGAGTATTAGAGAACGAACTTTATCAATTCTTCATATAGACTGCTTTACAAAAGAGGCTCTTGACTAAAGAGTGAAAAACACTCATGCTATGAAAAGGAATTCTGATATAAAAAAAGAAAAAAGAATTCTAGATTAAATATCAACAGTAGCTTTCATCAGACTCTTATAATAATCAGTTATGATAAGTATGGTACTAGAAGAATAGGGAAGTAATCAAAGAAACAAAATACCTCCTGCAATAGCTGGCTTTCCTGATCCAGAAATCAATGGACAAGGAGGACCTTCTTGAAGGTGCCAGTCCTCAACCTACAGGCAGTACTGCACCATCTTAATTCCAAAAAACCTCGGGAATTTTTTTTTCAATACTATGTTTGCATATAAGACTTGGTTTTTTAAAAAGGGAAGTATGCTGAGTTATTATTAAAGTCCCACTCTGATTTAAAATGTCAAGGCCTCCAATCACAATGACAGCTTTTTTTATGCTTTTATCATCCTAGCTAATATTTTTCTGGATAACCCATGTTTATCTTTAAATCCTCAAACAAAGTTTTTTAAAAGTTCTTTTTTATAATTATGAAAAAAATTTTAAACCCACAAATACACTGAAAACACTTTTTTTTCCTTATACACAGTCACCGACTCTATATATTATGCCAACTGTTTTACCAAACCATCTGAAAATAGGCTGTAGACATCACGATACTTTACCCCAAAATACTTCAGCATGAATCTGCTAAAAAAAACTAGACATTTCCTTTTGCAACCACATCACCCTTAACACACTCAAGAAAATAATTTAGTATCATCTAACATATGCACCATAATCAAATTTCAACTGTCCTCAAAATCAGCTATTTTTTCCCCCAATCCATTTCAAGGTTCATGCACTGCATTTATCAACATAAAATATTCTCCCAATACTCCTCTACCTACCCTTCTCTATTCTTCAAAACAACCTACTCCTTTAAGGAGTCCCGTCTGGCCATCCCACATAATACACCATATTCTACATGTGTGAATTTCCTCAGGGTTAGATTCAGATCCAAGACTTAGCAAGAACAGCACACAAGGCTTGCTAAGCACCTCCCATGGCATCACATCAGGAAGCACATAATGTTGGGGCACCTCACCTCTGGACAAGCCAAGCTCAACCACTCAGTAAATGTGGTAACGACTAGATCACTCTATTTTAAAGGCATAATTTTCTTTTTGTGATTAGTAATATGTAGAGTAATAATTTGAGACTACATGAACACTTTTGTTCCCCAATAACCTTCTTCTAAATTTTTTAATTGAAATCTCTGCCCAATTCAATCATTATATTGATGACTACAAAATAGTGATTTTTTTTAAAAAAAGTTCTATTATTCCCTCTCCATATGTATTAATTGGCATTCTCCTGTTTTTCATTTTTTTCCCTGTTTTTTTTTTTTTTTATATCTATGAACTCATGGATTTTTGTTTCTTAATTCACAATGTTATAATCCATTATCTTCATTATCTATCATTTTTCAATTTTCAAACTGTCTTCAATTTGGCCTCTGGGAATCTCTTCAAACCTGCTCATATGTCCTTCCAACATCACCCCATCAACCTTTGAGTACCTCCTTATTTTCCAATATTCAGTCACTTCTCCAAGGAGCTCTAGGCTCATTTAGTGAGAAATGATATTGAGGTTTCAATATCTATACTACGTGTGCTCACGACTACCAGGATGCCATTTTAACAGGTTGCTTTTAATCTCTTGCCCAGTGCATACAAGACATTTTCAATTAAGACTTTGGAAATATTGCAGGATCGTAGATACTTGTAAGCAAGTCTGTGATTTTAAAGTAGATTAAACAGATATGTCATTTCTCTTCACTCCTCACTTTGTTCTTCTTTTAATACTTCTAAGATCGATGCAATAAATGATACAAAATCACCAATGCTTGTTTGCATAATACAATTAATACTATTTTATTCTACTCACATCCTGGTTCACCAAGCATCAAAGGACAGTGTATTATTATTACTGTTTGTACATACACGTGTACATAAGAGATGTATTGTATGACTATATACATACACATAAAAATACACATTTTCCTTATTAAGAGATAGAGATAAGGATATGTAAATGATTAAAGATGCATCCTTGGGGCGCCTGGGTGGCTCAGTTATTAAGCTTCTGCCTTCGGCTCAGGTCATGATCCCAGGCTCCTGGGATCAAGCCCCACATTGGGCTCCCCACTCAGCAGGAAGTCTGCTTCTCTCTCTCCCACTCCCCCTGCTTGTGCTCCCTCTCTCGCTGTGTCTCTTTCTCTGTCAGATAATAAATAAAAACTTAAAAAAAAAAATTGCATCCTTTTTGGCTGCCTGGGTGGCTCAGTTGGTTAAGTGTCTCCCTTTCCTCAGGCCATAATCCCAGGTCCTGGGATTGAGCCCCACATCGGGCTCCCTGCTCAGTGAGGTGTCTGCTTCTCCCTCTCCCTCTGATTGTGCTCGCTTCCACGCACATGTTCTCTCTCTAATACATAAAATCTTTAAAAATAAACAAATAGGGGCGCCTGGGTGGCTCACTTGGTTAAGCAACTGCTTTCAGCTCAGGTCATGATCCTGGAGACCTGGGATCAAGTCCCACATCGGGCTCCCTGCTTGGTGGGAAGCCTGCTTCTCCCTCTCTCAGTCCCTCTGCTTGTGTTCCCTCTCTAGCTGTGTTTCACTCTGTCAAATAAATAAATAAAATCTTTAAAAAAAAAAAAAATTAAAAAAAAAAACTATTCCTATCCCATTGTTTTTTAAAAGGTTTTATTTATTTATTTGACAGAGATATAGATCACAGGTAGGCAGAGAGAGAGGAGGAAGCAGGCTCCCTGCTGAGCAGAGAGCCCGACGTGGGCCTTGATCCCAGGACCCTGAGATCATGACCTGAGCCAAACGCAGAGGCTTTAACCCACTGAGCCACCCAGGTGCTCCTATTCCATAGTTTAAAAAAACAAAGAAGGGAGCATCTGGCTGGCTCAGTCGGAGAACGATGCAACTCTTGACCTGGGGGCTGGGAGTTCAAGCTCCACACTGGGTATAGAAATTACATAAATAAATAAACTTTAAAAAAAAGAGAGAGAGAGAGAAGAAAACAGAAACTGATGGCACGTAGAGGGTACAGAGTGAAAAGCAGATCTAACTTTCATTCCCATCCCTCTAATCATCTACTTCCGACATTAGAAGAAATCATTTTTAGCTTTCATGCCTAGAGGAAGACATATGTATGTATATATATGTGGAAATTTGGTTTTGGTATATTACCGAATACTATAAACACTCTTCTGTACTCTACTTCCTATACTTAATGTTTCCTGAATGTCTTGCCATATTGGTACTTACAGAGATTCCTCCTTTAATAGCTTCATGGTATATCTCACTGTATGAATGTACTATAATTATTAGCCATCCACTATTAGTGGACTAGCAGTGAACACTGTTTTTTGTTTTTGTTTTTTTGCTATTATAAGTAATGTGACAATGAACACCTTTAGTCATTTTGTACCAACAAAAATGTACCATAGGATAAATTTCTTGAAACAAAACTGAAGAGTGTAGGGTATATTTATTTCACATTTTATAAATTTGCCAAATTGCCTTCCAACACTATCAATTTACTCTCAACAAAAAAGGATGTAACTGTTTTTCCCTTTCCAAAACAAAGTATTAAACTTTTTAACCTCTTAACAATCTGATAGGTGAAAAAGGGTACTTCACTACCATACTAATGAGTAATTTACTAAGTATATAAATATAAATGAAAATGACATTTTTTCATCTGTTTAAATGCTAATGTCATCTGTATTTCTTTTTCTATGAACTATCATTCTTGTACTTTAACTATATTCTTTTGTGTTCACCAGTCTTTCACTTCTTAATTTACAGGATACACATCCAAGTTTCTATATGGAAATTTGCCTGAGACTGTTGTATGTAATATAAATATTTCCCTCAGTTTTTCTTCTTTTAATTTTACTTGTAACACCTTTTTCTCTGCAGAAATCCTAAACTTTTATGTTGCAAAATATAGTTGTTTTTTTTAAATGGCTCCTCTTTTGTCATTTTTAAAAAGTCATTTCTAGGGGCACCTGGGTGGCTCAGTTGCAGGGCATCTGACTCTTGATTTCAAGTCGTCATGATCTCAGGGTCATGAGATCAAGCCCCACAGGAGACTCCACACTCAGCAGGGAGTCTGCCCCCTCTTCTTAGCTCCTCCCCTAGCTAGTGTTCCCGCTCTCTAAAATAAATAAATACATCTTTTGAAAATAAATTAACAAATAAAGTCATTTCTTTCTTTTTTAAATTTTATTTATTTGTTTGACAGAGAGAGAGACATGAAGAGAGGGAACAGAAGCAGGCAGAGTGGGAGAGGGAGAAGCAGGCATCCCACTGAGTAGGGAGCCCAATACAGGGTTCAATCCCAGGACCCTGGGATCATGACTTAACCTGAAGGCAGACACTTAACAACTGAGCCACCCAGGCATCCCAAGTCATTTCTATTTAATGTTTATAAATAATAATTTTCCTATATTTTCATCTAGTATAATTATCAGTTCATCATAAATATATGTAAATTCACTTAAATATAAAGGTTTCACATTTAAATAAGAGCTTCTCCAATCCCAAATACTTTCAGAGAATCAGAAAAGCTATTGTTCTTCTCTCCAAAAACCAACAGAGTATTCATTCAAATGACTGACATTTAAAACTCAAGAAAATTCCCAACAGATTAGAAGAGCCAGATAACTTAAAATAGGTCCTTCTCAAAGTTATAAAGCTTCATAGCTGCTATACTTGACCAATCTCTCATGAATTTTCCAAATAAGATATGAAAGAAAGAAATAATATTCAACTTAAGATTTCTACAATATATCCATTATACTATTTGAAATATTCTCTTCCTTGGGGCCTGCTTCTCTGCCGCTCCCCCAGCTTGTGTTCTCTCTCTAATAAGTAAGCAAAATCTTAAAAAAAAAAAAATTCTCAGGGCACCTGGGTGGCTCATGGTTAAGCTTCTGCCTTCAGCTCAGGTCATGATCCCAGAGTCCTGGGATCGAGCCCCGCATTGGACTCCCTGCTCGGCGGGAAGCCTGCTTCTCCCTCTCTCACTCCCCCTGCTTGTGTTCCCTCTCTGGCTGTGTTTCTTTCTGTCAAATAAATAAAATCTTTTTTTTTTTTTTTTTTTTTAATTTCTTTTTTTTTTTTAAGATTTTATTTATTTATTTGACAGAGAGAAACACAGCCAGAGAGGGAACCCAAGCAGGGGGAGTGAGAGAGGAGAAGCAGGCTTCCCGCCGAGCAGGCAGCCCGATGCGGGGCTCGATCCCGGGTCTCCGGGACCATGACCTGAGCCGAAGGCAGTCGCTCAACCAACTGAGCCACCCAGGCGCCCCCAAATAAATAAAATCTTTAAAAGAAATAATTATCTTCCTTAATTTGCTAATCACTAAATAATCTTTTATATCCAATTTTTACATTAAATACTAATGACAACCAACAAAAACTTTCGCGACAATTATATATCAAGACTTTTTTTTTTTTTTTAAGATTTTCTTTCTTTATTTGATAGATCACAAGTAGGCAGAGAGGCAGGCAGAAAGAGAGGAGGAAGCAGGTTCCCTGCTGAGCAGAGAGCCCAATGCAGGCCTCGATCCCAGAACCCTGGGGTCATGACCTGAGCCGAAGGCAGAGGCTTTAACCCACTGAGCCACCCAGGCACCCAAGTTCAACTTTTTAAAAACCCTGTGTACTGAAAAAAACTATCTTAGAGGAAAATGTGATCAATTTATATCCAAATGATGACGGTTAACTTACCATGTGTGGAGCACTGATTGTTGCTTGGAAACCTGCAAAAGAAGAAGAGAACTACTGACACACATTCAGCTGCAAAAACATACCAGATACTCCATGTAACTCCTTTCCTAACATCCACAAATTCTTTTTCATAATAATATTTTTTGATTTTATGATCTTAAGAAAATAAAACTTTTATTTTGCATTTAAGAGTACTGTCAAGAAGCAGTTAAAATGAGAAAATAAGATCATGCCGAAGGCTAATATGTTCATCTAGTACACTCTATTTCCAAAAATATCTTCTGCCATATAGTTAGCTAAGAAAGTAAGAATGTCAAGAAGTTGAATTGGTAAGTTTATGGCTTATTTTCTCTCCAGGTTTATAAAAAGAAAATAAACTTTCATATATAATAGGTATGCAAAATCTCTGAAAATTAAATTGCTTCTTGTTTCTGGCAACTTATTGAGCAACTGGCAATCGAAGTAGCTTAAGAGACTAAAAAACTACCCCAGTTTACTCTTTATACTATCACCTGATGGTAATTCACAATCTTTTCTTAGTTTTTTAGTTTTCAAGATTTTTTCTTCCAATGCGGCTGTCTCAAAACTTATTTACCTGCTTCTGCATCTGAAGCAATTTTCACTGAGCGGTGGTAGCAGGTGCCTTCGGGGTTCAGAAGCTCCCCAGGATCTTCTCTGCTGGCTGTTACAGTGCTTCAAAAGAAGAAAGCATGGCAGCTGGCTGACAGAATCCTGCGGCCCTTCTAAGCCTCAAAGGCGCCCACTGCCAAGGCTCAGCAGTTCAGCAAAACCTGCTTCAGGAGAAGGAGTTAAATAGCGGACTTTCTAAATCCAAGCACAAACCAAAAAATTCAGGGCAAGTGAAGCAGAGAAGTCAGTAACCACTTAATTATACTTATTCTTTTAATATTCATTTAAAAAATTGATGTTAATGTGAATAACTTTAGTCAACACGAAGGCCCTAAAGAAAGTTCAGCACTCAGCTTAACTTAAATTTTCATTAAAAGTATGTTTTAAGAGAAATGTTTACAATATTCTTTATATATTATATACAATTTGAAAAAATAAAAAAGATACTAATACATAACATCATTTTATTGAAAATGGCTATCTGGAATTATGATACTTAACTGAGGCATAAAATTCAAACTAGCAAGGTAAATATCTGTGTCCCAGTCCACTTTAACTTAACAAAAATTATACAGTAAATGAGCAAAAGCATGACACTTTCAGAAATCCAGACCTTACCTATTGATTGTGGAGAATCCATGTAAGGGTTACATTTTGCATAGTGGGAACGGTCTGTGGCCAGCATGACTTCAAATACTTTATCTGTTTTGATGATTCCATTTTCTGAAATGAATGAGGCAAACATTTTAAGCTAGGAGTGAGATGACTAGATGTACTTTAGAATTTACTCTGGTTGCACTGGAGAGACTCGACTGGAAGAGAGCAAATTGGAAGTTGCTGCAATGGCCCAGGTAAGTATGACCTGGTCTTCAGTGACGACACTAAGGATGAAGAAAGGTAGAAGGATTTGAGTTAATTTAATAGGTAATATATACCTAACTAACTAGCTTTGGAGGAAGGACAGTAGGTAATGGCTGAGATGCTGGTATCATACACTGATATGCGAAATACTGGAGAAGGAGCAGAGTTAAGGAGGAAAAGGATAACTTATTCAGTTAGTGGCTATAAACCATATAAGTGGAGATATGCAGCAGTCCACTGACCAGGTGGATCTGGGGCTCAGGAAAGAGATCTAGGACAGTGATAGACTTCTAGTTATACAGATGGTAACTGAAGCAATGGAAGTGAAACTCAAGTAGCCAGAGAAGAATACACAAAGAAGAAAAACAAAAGCAAACACTGAAGAGATGTGCAAAGGAAGTGGAACCTTCAAAGATTATGGCAAAAAGCAGCCACAAGGGTAGATGAAAATCAACTAGATAAACTGTTACAAAGCCCAAGTGAAAAGGAACTTTTCAAGAAGGAAACTTTTCAAGAAGGAAAGCAAGGTCAATGATTATATTTGGCTCCCCCAATGAACTATAAATTCTTTGAGATTAAGTATACTGTGTTAAACTTAAATAACCCTCATGGTACCATGCATGGTTATTATTCAGTAATGCTCTTATTAACTCACTCAATATGCTTACTGACTGTCTTAATACATACCAGGCACAATGGTACATGCTTAATATTATTATTATATAGGATTAGAAATAAACAAGATAATATAACTATAATTTTACAATTTAAATGGGTGAATTATATAGTTTAAAAGTATACTTTATTAAAGCTGTTTAAAAAAAATTATTGACTGAGGGGCTCAGTTGGTTAAGAGTCTGACTCTTGGTTTTGGCAAGAGATTGGGATCTATGGGTCCTGAGATTGAGCCCTACATTGGGCTCCATGCTTGGCAGAGTTTGCTTGTCCCTCTCCCTCTGCTCCTTCACTTGCTTACTCAACCCTTTTCTCTCTCTTTCTCTCTCTCTCTCTCTCGCTCGCTCGCTCGCTCATAAATAAATAAAAAAATCTTTACAAAAAACTCAATGGGACTAGAAGTGGCAAATGAGAAGCTCTGATTCTGGGGAAGAATCAAAAGAAAACAGGAAAAGGATGGTGCCTTTTGGTGCAGCAATAAAGGGAAAAGAAAATCAAAGATCCTGCAGAAACAAAAGAGCAACAAGATGTGCCAACTCCTCCCCTTTTCCCAGCACTACTCCTAACACATCACCATCCATTAAAGAAACTGCAAGTCACAAGTCACTATACTAAAAAAAGGTGCTCTAGAACTGTGTCCATAAAACGTCCAAAACTAGGAAAAAGGAAAAAAAAAAAAACAACTCCATTTAAAGATACTGTAAAAAGAAAACAAAAAGCAAATCAAAACATTTCAGCTGAAGGATGCTTGGTGGCTCAGCAGGCTGAATATCCAACTGTTGGTTTTGGCTCAGGTTGAGGTCTCTGGGTCAAAAGATCAAGCCCCACCTTGAGCTCCAAGCTCAGCAAGGAATCTGCTTGAGATTCTTCCTCCTCCTTCTCCCTCCTACTCTGCTTCTGCTCTCTAAAATAAATAAGTAAATAAATAAATAAAATCTTTTAAGAAACAAAAGCAAAAAACAAGGGGTGCCTGGGTGGCTCAGTCATTAAGCATCTGCCTTCGGCTCAGGTCATGATCCCAGGGTCCTGGGATGGAGCCCAGCATTGGGCTCCCTGCTCAACAGGAAGCCTGCTTCTCCCTCTCACTACCCCTGCTTGTGTTCCCTCTCTCGCTGTCTTTCTCTCTGTCAAATAAATAAATAAAATCTTTAATAAAAAAAAAGTATCTGACTTTGGCTCAGGTCATGATCTCAGGGTCATGGGATTAAGCCCCATGTCACCCTTTGCACTTAGTGGGGAGTCTGTTCCTCCCTCTCCCTCTGCCCCTTCCCCTGCCCATGTTTTCTCTCTCTCTCTCAAATAAATAAAATCTTTGAAAATTAAAAATTAAAAAAAAATTCAGCCAATTAAATAGAAACAGTAATTTCAAAACCATATTCTAAAAAAACTGCAGAAAGTAAGTAATAGTATTACCAGGAACAATCAACCTCATGACATATACTAATATACTAATAAAACTATCAGACTTTAGAGGCATCTGGTGGTTCAGTTGGTTAAGTGTATAACCCTTGATTTCAACTCAGGCCATGATCTCAGGGTAGTGAGATAGAGCCCCACAGTGCTGGGTATGGATTCTCTCTCCTCCTCCTTCTGCCCCTCTTCCCCTGCCCCCGCACTTAAGTCTGCCTTGGGGGCATACTCCCTCTAAAACAAAACAAAGAACAATGACAAAAAATACTATCAGACTTTAAAGGCATGGAAAAAAAATCCTCAGAGCCTCAAGGGAAAAAAATTGAATTACCTACTAAGGGTAAAAAAAAAAAAAAAAAAAGAAGAAGAAGAAAGTTAGGCAACCATCAGATTTCCTAAGAGCAAAATTCAAAGCAAAGCAAGAATGAAGCAACATTTTCTTTCTTTCTTTTTTTTTTTTTAAAGATTTTATTTATTTGAAAGAGGGTATTTTTTTTTTAAAGATTTTATTTATTTGAAAGAGAGAAACACAGCCAGAGAGGGAACACAAGCAGGGGGAGTGAGAGAGGGAGAAGCAGGCTTCCCGCCGAGCAGGCAGCGTGATGCGGGGCTCGATCCCGGGTATCCGGGATCATGACCTGAGCCGAAAGCAGTCTCTTAACCAACTGAGCCACCCAGGCGCCCCCGAAGCAACATTTTCAAGAAATTCAAGAAAAGAAAGTGCAGGGGCACCTGGGTGGCTCAGTTGGTTAAGCATCTGACTGGGTTTTCACTCAGGTCATGATCTCAGGGTCCTGGGATAGAGCCCCAGGTCAGACGCGGTATTCATTGGGGAGTCTGCTTGAGATTCCCTTTCTCCCTCTACCTGCCTTCCACCCCACGTACTTAATCACTCTCTCAAATAAGTAGAAAGAAAAAAAGAAAGAAAGAAAGAAAGAAAGAAAAGAAAGAAAGAAAGAAGGAAGAAAGAAAAGAAAAGCAGAAAAGACAAGAGAAGAAAGAAAGAAAGAAAAAAAGAAAGAAAGAAAGAAAAAAAGAAAGAAAGAAAGAAAAGAAAAGAAAAGAAAAGAAAAGAAAAGAAAAGAAAAGAAGGGAAAGAAAAGAAGGGAAAGAAAGGAAGGAAGGAAGAAAGAGGAAGGAAGGAAGGGATGGAGGGAGAGAGGAAGGAAGGGAGGGAGGGAGGGAGGAAGAAGGAAGGAAGGAAATGAAAATCAATAATTAAAAGAAGCAAACTACTGAGACACCTTGGTGGCTTAGTGCATACAGCATGCAGCTCTTGATCTTGGGGTCATGAGTTCAAGCCCCACAATGGGCATAGAGCTTACTTGAAAAAAAAAAAATTAAAAACCCCACAAGAAAAAAAAAAAGCAAACACCAATATACTCAACAACTTGGATAAATCTCAAAAGTACTAATCTCAGTGAAAGAAACCAGACAAGGAGACATAAATTATCAAATTCTACAAGTCAAAACCATAGTGGCAGAAGGCTGATCTATGATTACTAAAGATTGGGGGTAAAAGGAGATTATGGGGTGCCTGGGTGGCTCAGTTGTTAAGTATCTGCCTTTGGCTCAGGTGGAATTCTGGGATCCAGCCCTCCTCAGAAGGAGGCCTGCTTCTCCCTCTCTCACTCCCCGTTTGTGTTCCCTTCCTAGCTGTGTTTCTCTCTATTAAATAAATAAAATCTTTAAAAAAAATAAAAAATAAAGAGTAGATTAATTGCAAAGGGGCACTGGGAAACTGTGGGTAATAGAAATGCTCTATATCAGAGATCAGCGAATTTACATAAAAGTCCAAATAGTAAATATTTCAGGCTTTGCAGACCAAAGTCTCTATTGACAGTTGGGCCAGAACTCAACTGTCATTGTAGTGTGGGAACAATCACAAACAATACCAAATAAAGGCTGTATTAAGAAAACTTTTACATCTAGGGTGCCTGGGTGGCTCAGTCATTAACCATCCACCTTCAGCTCAGATCATGATCCCAGGGTCCTCAGATAGAACCCCGCACTGGGCTCCCTGCTCAGCAGGAAGCCTGCTTCACCCTTTCCCACTCCCCATATTTATGTTCCCTCTCCTCCTCTCTCTGTCAAACAAATAAATAAAATCTTAAAAAAAAAAAGAAAAAAAGAAAATTTTTACATCTAAAAATAGACAGTTGGGATGTCTGGGTGGCTCAGTCGGTTAAGCTACGACTCTTGATTTCAGCTCAGGTCATGATCTCAGTGTCCTGGGATCGGGGCCCACTTTGGGCTCCATGCTCAGCT
Source organism: Spilogale gracilis (assembly GCA_004023965.1). Classification (NCBI taxonomy): domain Eukaryota; kingdom Metazoa; phylum Chordata; class Mammalia; order Carnivora; family Mephitidae; genus Spilogale; species Spilogale gracilis. The sequence goes on from PITA01024209.1 coordinate 21,103, forward strand.
GGGAGTCTGATTCAGGATTCTCCCTCTCCTTCTGCCCCTCCCTCAGCCTGTTCCGACATGCACACGCTCTCTATATAAAATAAATAAATACATCTAAATAAATAAACAAATAAATACAGAGAGACAGATAGCAGACCAGATTGGCTTATGGGGTGCAGTTTGCTGACCCTTGTCCTGTATCATTAGGCTGTTGGGTTCTAGAACTATATTTGCCAAATTTTTCAAACTGTAATTTTTTTTATTTAGAGAGAACGAGCGAGAACATGTGCGTGTATGCACATGTGCCCATGCACACAAGGGAGGGAATCTTAAGCAGGCTCCAGACCTGGCATTGCTGGGCTCCATCTCACAACCCTGAGATCATGACCTGAGTCGAAATCAAGAGTCAGACACTTAACTGACTTAGTTACCCAAGCACCCCCTTAATGTTCGTTTTTTTTTCCCCTGAAGATTTTATTTGAGCGAGACAGCAAAAAACAAACAAACAAACAAATAAACAAAAAACCCGGGGGGGGGGGGTGGCAGAGGAAGAAGGAGAAGCAGGTTCTCTACTGAGTAGGGAGCCCCACACAGGGCTCCATCCCAGGACCCCAAGATCAGGACCTGAGCCAAAGGCAGACAGTGACCCAGGCACCACCCCCCACCAAATGGTTTTTAAAAGCATATCACTACTTATTAAAAAGCTGAACACAGGGTGCCTGGGTGGCTCAATGGGTTAAGCCTCTGCCTTTGGTTCAGGCCATAATCTCAGGGTCCTGGGATTGGGCTCTCTGCTCGGCAGGGAGCCTGCTTCCTCCTGCCTCTCTGCCTACTTGTGATCTCTCTCCCTGTCAAATAAATAAATAAAATCTTTTTTTTTTAAAGATTTTATTTATTTGACAGAGGGAAACACAGTCAGAGAGGGAACACAAGGGAACACAAGCAGGGGGAGTGAGAGAGAAGCAGGCTTCCCGCTGAGCAGGGAGCCAGATGTGGGGCTCAATCTCGGGTCTGAGCTGAAGGCAGTCGCTTAACTGAGTCAGTCGCTCAGTTGCTCAGTCGCTCAGTCGCTCAACTGAGCCACCCAGGTGCCCCATTAAATAAAATCTTTAAAAAAAGAAATAAACTCTAAGTTAAAAAAAAAAAAGTTGAACACATCAAAGCTTAGAATCAAGTTTTATTAGATCACTATTGTGTGGTTTCCAAAATTTTCACCACAAGATTCTTTTTATTTTTGCCCTGAATTCTGTATTTTGAAAGATGGCCTAAACTAAGCTACATTTACTAAGGTAAGTCATTTTGCCATTTTTGGTAATTCGACATATACAACTGCCAATGCCCTGAAATTTTTTTTTTTTAAAGATTTTATTTATTTAACAGAGAGAAACACAGCCAGAGAGGGAACACAAGCAGGGGGAGTGAGAGAGGGAGAAGCAGGCTTCCTGTCGAGCAGGAAGCCCAATGTGGAACTTGATCCCGGGTCTCCAGGATCATGACCTGAGCCGAAAGCAGTCACCTAACCAACTGAGCCACCCAGGCGCCCCAATGCCCTGAAATATTTTTATCAAACAGCAAAATAATTTAATGTTTCACTTTCTGTGGATAGCTTAATTACAAGTAAATGTGTAATTACCATTAGGCTCTCTGAAATAGTGAACAGCTTTAGAACTACCCATACCCAATCCTCCTGTACATTAGGGACTTAATTAAATAATTACAATAACGGCTAACGTTGGTCCATATGTGCAATTGAGCCAAAGGAGAAGTCAGAAGGATTCAAAGAGAATTCAATAAAATCCAAGTCATATGTCAAATAAAAAGAAACTTGAAAAGATTAGAGCCATGTTAAGATGTCTGTTTCTCTTTCCAGCTTGTGGGGTGGTGAAAAGGTGCAGAGGGAGATAAATCCCAGGAAAAAAACAAAAATGTTGCACTAGTCATGATTTAGGTATGAAGAAAACTAAAATGTGACATGATTTCAAGCAACTGATCAAACATAAAAACAAGGAAAATATCTGACTACTCCTCTCCAATAGTGGAGGGGGGTCTGTGATGTTGGAAACAGAAAGTAGGGAATAAACTCACAGCAGACTACGTAACTCAGCCAAATGTTGACATAGTCATACAATTGATGACTATTGGCTTCTAACACTTAAAAATCAACAAAATACAGAAAATTTATTTATCTCTCAGAATTATCAACTTTGACAATGTCAAAGAGCCACTAATAAGTTGGAAAATAAGAGGGAGCACTCTAGAACTCTCTAGTATCCTCTCTTACAAAGTAGAAGGGTGACCAGAGATAGTGTTAGTTTATAAATTATGAAACAAGAAACTAAGGTTAGTATATTACTCAAAGTCAGAAAGGTAACCACAAAAAAGGAAGCAAAAAGTTACATTATAACTATATGAGGGAGAGGAAGGTTTATAGAGTTAAACACTTGTCCATCCTGGCAGGAGGTCAACAGATAATGTATGAAGTCGATAAAACAAGAAATGACAGTTTAACCACATGATTTAAAGACATGAAGATAATCACCAGAAAAACAAAAAAAAAAATGTATTTAAAAATGGTTCCCTCTAGGCAATGAGTCTAGGGGCAGAGAGGAATGGAGCCAAGCAATTGTGATTTTTCAATAAATACCTTTGTGTAGGATTTTATCTTTTAACAATGTACATATATTACTTGACTAAAAATTTATCTTGGGGCACCTGGGTGGCTCAGCTGGTTAAGGTGTCTGACTCTTGATCTCCATTCAGGTTTTGATCCCAGGGCTGTGAGTTCAAGCCCCACATTGGACTCCACGCTGGGTGTGGAGCCTACTTAGAAAATAAATAAATAAATAAATTTTGAAAATCTTTTAAAAAAATAAAAATTAGGGGCGCCTGGGTGGCTCAGTTGGTTAAGCGACTGCCTTCAGCTCAGGTCATGATCCCGGAGACCTGGGATCAAGTCCCACATCAGGCTCCCTGCTCGGCGGGAAGCCTGCTTCTCCCTCTCTCACTCCCCCCCGCTTGTGTTCCTTCTCTGTGTTTCTGTCTGTCAAATAAATAAAATCTTAAAAATAATAATAACAATAAAAATTAAACTTAATTCTCCTAACCTTGTTATTATAGATAGTATTATTTATATAAATATATACATAATACACACACACACACACACACACACACACACACACCTTCCAATTAAGCAAGATGTAAGATGTGACAGGGGACTCCTTCTCTTCATAATGGTAGGATTAAAAAAAAAAAAAAACATTTTCTTTATTTATTTGACAGAGAGAAACACAGCTAGAGATGGAACACAAGCAGGGGGAGTGAGAGAGGGAGAAGCAGGCTTCCCGATGAGCAGGAAGCCCGATGTGGGGCTCGATCCCGGGTCTCCAGGATCATGACCTGAGCTGAAGGCAGTCGCTTAACCAACTGAGCCACCCAGGCGCCCCCACAATGGTAGAATTTTAACTGGGTGCATTATCTAGCCTTTCTGTAGTTATACATAGTCTTACAATTAAGTTCTTGTCAACGGAACATAAACTTAAATTGTGTATGCAACTTTCAGATCATCCCCTTAAAAAGGAATGGGGTTTTTCTCTTTCTCCATTCTTTTCCCACTGGCTGGAATATGGAAACAATGGAGGTAAACTATCTTCAATCTTTCAGATAAGGAAAAGAGTTTGGAAGCACAAGAGAGAAGGAATGCAGGTCCTCAACACTTGGAACCACCATATTATCTCTGAACTGCTTATACTTGGGTTGTTACAGGAGATAGAAACTGATTTTGTTTCAGCCATTGTTACTGTGGTCTGCTACAGCAGCTGAACAGGTACCCTAATGCACAGAGTATATGAGGAGGAAAACAAGATCAGTCTGACGAACAGGACTGAAGTTAGACATGGGAATAGGTGACAGAAGACCCTAAAGAGGCCTGAAATCTGAGCAAGGTATTTACACTTGATACAGTAAGCAGTGGGAAGCCTGGACAGGCAAGCGATGTAACAGAAAGCAGTATACTAGGAAAATCAGCATAATGTGTAAAACGGAGCTGAGGGAAGGGAAACAGAGTGTGACAACCCATCAGACACTTAGAGGTCTATCACTCCAAATGTGGACTAGGAACCTGGCTGGGAGAGTACCAATGAAAACAACAGTGGAAGTGATGACTAGGAAAGGTATTCATAAGAATTACTTAGTAAATGCGGTAACAGTCTGAAAGAATCAATGACAGGGGCACCTGGGTGGCTCAGTTGGTTGGGCAACTGCCTTCGGCTCAGGTCATGATCCCAGAGACCCGGGATCAAGTCCCACATCAGGCTCCCTGCTCTGCAGGAAGCCTGCTCCTCCCTCTCACTCCCCCTGCTTGTGTTCCCTCTCTGGCTGTGTTTCTCTCTGTCAAATAAATAAAATCTTTAAAAAAAAAAAAAAAGAATCAATGACTACTCCAAGATTTTTGATACTGGAGAACAGGAGAATGGAAGAATGGAAACAACCCTGGAAGAAATAGAAAGGAAGAAAGCCTGTGTTGATATGAAGCACTAAACACAAAGGGGAAAAGTAAGCTGCCATGGACTTCAAATAAATTTCTCTCATCTTGCTACAAAGTTGCATCTCAGTAAAAGAAGTATTACATTACATTATATTATATTATATTACTTTATTTGACTTGAACAGTTGTCAACTATCTACTCTATCTCCCTTCTCAACTATCAACATCCCAGGAAAAACTGAACAAACTAAATGAACTGAACAAAGAACAAACTGAACAAAGAAATGAACAAACTAAAAAAAAAATTTTTAATTAAGAAAAAATGAAAAACTGGTCACCTTTTACTTCCTGTCTAGAATGATTAGGCATAAGAGATAAGCAGAGCTTGAGACACTTTCAGTATATAAAGTCAGAGAGAGATTAGTTTTAAGTTCATACTACAATTAAAGAAGAATTTCACATGGTGGTAAGTTATGATAAAGCATATCATCTAAGTATCAGAGATTATTGAAAAATACATTTTTCTGGGGCGTCTGGTTTGGCTCAGGTCATGATCTCAGGGTCCTGGGATCGCTGCATTGGGCTCTCTAAGTATCAGAGATTATTGAAAAATACATTTTTCTGGGGCGCCTGGTTTGGCTCAGGTCATGATCTCAGGGTCCTGGGATCACTGCATTGGGCTCTCTGCTCAGCAGGGAGCCTGCTTCCCCCTCTATTTCTGCGGGCCTCTCTGCCTATCTGTGATCTATCTCTCTGTCAAATAAATACATAAAATCTTTAAAAAAAAAAAAAAGAAAAAGAAAAAGAAAAAGACAGTTTTCTTACTAAAGTTGTTGAAATACTATGTTATACATTTGAAACTAATGTAGCAACTCAGCGTCAGATAATTTAGAAAGAAAGAGCACATCTTTCCTGGGACTGCTATCACTGCTAATAGATACACAAAGTTAACTACTTGTTTTGACACTATTTCTTAAAGGAGGATGTTCCCTGGACTCCCCACATTTGACAAACTAAAACGTTATACAAAATTCTAAAATATAAGTAACCAAATGTTAACTTCTGTGGCTCTCTCCTAACACACACACACACACACACACACACACACACA